>JAJJLU010000354.1:0-75251 GCA_023807065.1 Isotricha intestinalis
AATATTTTTTAACAATTAAATACAAAAATCTTTATATATTTAAAAAAAATTAAAAACAAAATTAATAAAAAAAATATATTATTATAAATGTTTGTTGTTTTTAGTAATAGTGATCGAATGTATCAAAAAAATATTAGTTACTTTTTATATTTTATGGTATTAATTAATAGAAAAGTTTAGGAAAAATATTATAACTTATCCTAAAAAATAAATTAAATTTTGTTAAAAATAATATATTGATTATATCTCATTTAAATTTGTCAATATTAGATCAATTATATTAAAATCTATATTAATATTTTAAATTGTATCAAAAACAAATTTATTTTTTCAAATGAAATTTTGATAAATCTATTCAAAGAACATAAAACAATTAAACATTATTTATTTCAAGAAATCCAATAATAGAACCATCATGATATCTTTCAATAATTTGAATTAATTCATAATGATCATTTCTATATACATAAATATTATGATTACATTTAGTTTTATCATATCCTCCAATTAAAAATATTCTTTTTATTATTAAATAATTTAATTAAATAAGTTTATTGAAGTGATTGATTAAGATTATTAAGATGATAGGGAGACCTATTATTAGGCGTACCAATCATTGAAGTGTATTTTCAATATGACACTTTCTATTTTTTTACCATTATGAATATTTTTTTATGTAGTGATCAGGAATGAGATGATATAACATTTTGGCTTTGTGAATATAGCTTTTCTTAGGAGGTAAATTAAAGTCAGACAGATAATATTGATTAATGGAACCTTAAGAAATCAAATTCTAGGTTTTTTATTATAATCAAAATTCATTTTAATCAATTTCTAATCCTTATCAAATCGGCCCAATATAAAAATCTCACACAATAAATGGTCTACCAAATATTTCCTCAATCGTAAATTATTCCCATAATAATTCAGAACATTCAATCTCCTTCTCCTTAATCACTATCACTTCCTTCTTCTATTCATTTTCTTTTTAATTTTTTATTATTTTATATTTTTTTTATTTTCTTATTATTTTTTATTAAATTTTAAATTATTTTCTATTATTTAATATTTGGAAAAAATTTATCAAAATCTATTTCAAACTTTGAATTTACATATAAATTTTTTAATTGTTCTTTTGCTATTTTTAATAATGATTCTTCTTTAACATCTAATTTTTTTTCTTCTCTAAAAATAATGTTTATACAATGATAAATTCCCCAAAATGCTCTTGGAGTGCTTTGTATTAAAACACTTTGAGAATAATATTTTAATGCAATTTTTGCATTTTCACAATTATTCATTGATGCATATATGTCACCTATTTTATTTAATATTTTATAATTATTTGGGTTATGTAATAATAACTCTTCTAAACAATATATTGCTTTATTATAATTATTAACAGATAAATAAACATCACTTAATTCATTCCAAGCATCTTGGTCATCCATATAAACTCTTAAATATTCATTCCATAAATCTATATATTCATTTATATTTGAAAATTTATATCTTAATTTCATAAATAAAATATATCTTTTTAAACTTTCTCTGTCTTCTTCATCATCTATTATTAATTGTTTGTATTGATCCATTGATAATCCTACTTTTACTTTTGGATCGATTTCATTTTTTTGTGCATACATTCTAATTATTTTTTTATCTCTTCCAAATTTTTTAAAAATTTCAGAAAATAGTTTTTTGGTTAAATTATATCTTTTTAATTCAATACTTAAATAAAATAATTTTTCTTTTAAAAAAAATTCTTCATTTCCAATTTTATTTGAATATAATTCTAAAAAATTTTCAATATGTTTAAATAAAAATATTGAAGTTGAATTATTTAATTGAATGATTTTTTGAAGATATTCTTTATAATTATCTTTTGATTTTCCAGACCAATATTCAATAGATTTTTGAATTGTACTTAATTCTTCTTCACTCATTTTTTAAAATATAAATCCAAAAAATTATTATTAAAATATAAAAATAAATTATTTAGATAATTGATCATAATAAAATGTCTCATCCAAAAATTTCTACTGTTTCATTATCATTTAATTCTAATACTCAACAAGAAAATAATTCTTATTTAAGACCTCCTTCTGGAAATAGATTTAGAACAAGACTTAATAAAAGTATTGGAATAGGAACTACTGATGATGATAAAAAATCTGTAATTTCAAAACGAGCTCTTATAACTTCTTTAAATTTTTCGAGTTATTTACCTACAACTGAATATGAAAATATAAATGATGAAATTACCACTTCAAAATTTAAAAGTTCGAGAAATTCAAGAAAAAAATTAGAACTAAATCAAAAAAAATTTTTTGTTAATAATTCACAATTAAAAAATTATAAATATTTAGGTAAATATAAAATTCCTAGAATTAAAACAACAAAAGGAAATATTTTAAAAAATCAAATTTTAAAAAATACTGTAACTTACACTCCTAAACCTCCTATAAAATATAGTTATATGCATTTTCAAAAAAGAAGTAAAGCAATTAATGATAATATTGTATCTGATGGTATTTCATTAATTGATACTTTAATTAATCAAACAACAAGTAATTTTAACAATAAATATCAAGTACAATATTGGACAAATAACAAAAAAAAAAGGGAAGAAATAAAATATTGTTTTAATTTAATTAAAAAAGGAACAAAATTAATTGATATAGATAATATTTTAAATGGACCAAAAGAAATTATAACTTATAGAATACAAACAGATCCTAATTTAGATTTTCCAAATTTAAATGAAAAATATTATACAATGAAATCTATAAAAGATAGAAAAAATAAATATAATATGACAATAAATACTCTTGAACATTTAAGACCTTTAACTTCAAAAAATTGATTTTTTTGTTATTGTAATTTCTTTATTTTTTTTAAATTGATTTTTTAATTATTATTTAAATATTTTGTTTCATTTTTATATATAAGTAAAAAAAAACATATTTAATATTTATTAAAGCTAATATCAAAATGTAATCTAATTTATCTGATTT
Source organism: Isotricha intestinalis (assembly GCA_023807065.1). NCBI lineage: Eukaryota > Ciliophora > Litostomatea > Vestibuliferida > Isotrichidae > Isotricha > Isotricha intestinalis. The sequence continues at coordinate 3,018 of JAJJLU010000354.1, forward strand.
TTCATTTATTTTTTTTTTTATTATTAAAAATATAAAAATTTGGATTAAAATTATGTCTTTCATGGTTATTATTTTTATTACTATTTGCTCTTTTATTTGCTGATTTATCTCTAATATTTTTTTTTTCAATTTTAATGTTATTTGGTTTCCAATTAATTTTTGAACTTCTTCCAGTTAAACTTTGTTTATAACCATTTTCATTTTTTCTTTCAGTTTTTGCTTGATATAATTGAATATCACTTTCACTTTTATTATTATTTAAAGGAAAAATAGGTTCATTTGGAGAACAATTATTTAAATACTTAACTTCAGTAATATTTACACAATTATCATCACCAAAAAATAATATTTTATCTTTAGTAATATCAAAATTTTCTATTTTTTTACAGTCTTTTTCCCAATCTATAACAATTTTATTTTTTGAATTGCTATTATAATATTCAAAATATGTATTAACATAATGTTTTACAATAGGACAAGTTACAGGTAAAAAAAGACAAGAAATTTCAACTGCTTTTGAATGATAATAAGCTCCATTATCATTTTTATTATTTAAAAATCTTAATTCATTAGCAATGGAAAAATAAGCAACAGTAAACATTAAAATTTTTTCAATTATAGCATCTCTTAATAATTCATATTTTGGATCTGAGTCAAGATCTAAATCATCATAAGACATTGCATATAAAAACATTATATTTCCTATATTAAATAAATTTAACCAATCATCATTTTTTATTATTCCTAAAATATTTCTTGTTGATATTTTCATTGTATTATTATGAATAAATGATAATATTTTTTCTTTAGAATATATTTCATTATTTATATTTTTCCCATTTTTAAAATTATTAGCACATTCAATAATATATTTATATAATGATATTATTATAGGTTCATTTTCTAAAATTTTTTCTTGAAATATTTTTGAATATTTTTTATTTTTTTTTAAATCATTTTTTATTTTTTTAAACAAAAAGTAAGTTTTTACAATATTATCTTCACAAATTAAAGCAGCTAATCTAGCATGATTAAGAGCTTCATTATGATTATTGTTTTGAGAATAAGCAGCACACATTTGTAAATGAAATTTAGCACAAAACCTTAATTCTAAAATAAAATCTCCTAAAAGAATATCTGATTGAATTTGATTATTTAAAATTTCTTCTAAAAAATATGAATTATTGATAATAATTTTATGTTTATTTTCTAAGTATTTATTAAATTCTTCATTGACTTTTTCAAGATAAATAACACATTTTGAAATATTTTTTAATTTTTGATAACAACATCCAATATTATGATTAATAATTACTTTTAATTTTGGATCTTTAATTGAATTAGAATATTTTTCTAAGATATCATTAGCTTCTGTTAATAATTCTAAAGCTGTATCTAATTTCTCCAATTTCTCTTCTAAAATTACTTGAATTGTAATATTGTTTAATTCTAATATTTTTGATGTTATTTCTGGTATTGTTAATTCTTTATTATTCAAAGATTTTTTCAATTGTGGATTATTATTTGAAGTCATTTAAATTTTTTTCAAAAATGAAAAATGTTTTATTTATAATTTATAAATAATGAATTTTAATAAATTAATTACTATAATATAACTTCTAAATAAAAAAATTTGATATTTATTTCTTCTTATTTTCTATCTTAGAATGATTGTTTATATTAAAAACCTTAGAAAAATTTTTGATTTGAATTCCTTGAATTAATTTTTTTCTATAATTTATTTCATGAAATTTAGTTAAAGAATCATTTTTACTTATTTTATTACTTGAACTATCATTATTTTTACTTATATCATTTTTTCTATTTCTTCCAACACTTTGATTTCTATAACTTATTTTACTATTTGAAACATTACTTTTATTAACAGTATTATTTTGAGTTATATTTTTTTTCATAATTTTATTTCTAATAGAAGCTCTAATAATATAAAAATCTTTTAAATTTGATTCCCTAGAAGTCATATTATTCCCAGTAATAGAATTAGAAATATTTCCATTTCTCTTTTTACTTTTTTCATTTTTTTGATTACTTGAATTTCTTTTTCTAATATTCTTATTATTTGATTTTTTTCTTTTTAAAGAATCTCCATTATGAAAAATTGTATGAGAAGAATATTTAAGATTATGGTTTTGAATATTAATTTGGTTTGAATAATTATTCTCATTTTGATTTCTTGAAGTTTTAATATGAATATTATTCATACTATTTACTTTGTGATATATTGGATTTTCACATATATATTTAGAATTATTAATATTATTTTTATTAGAATTACTTATGTTAATATTTTTTTTTTTATTTTTATTATTAGATAATTTTTTTGTGACTGGAGATTTTATATTATTTTCATTTGAACTTATTATTGAATTTGTTCCTAATCTAAATGTTTGAGGGACATTTAAACTATTAAATATATTATTTATGCTTTTAGAACTTTTGTGATTGTTAAAATTTATTGATGATGAATTTTTAATATTTCTTGAATAAGAACTTATATTATGTTTTGATGAAGTGGAATCATCTCTTCTACTTTTATTCCTTATTTTATTTGTTGAATTTGAATTTTTTTTACTATTCTTTTTTGTTTTCTTTGATAATTTCAATAAATTATATTCTAATTTTTCAAATAGTGTTCTTTCTGATTTTGGATGATTACTATCATTGATATAAAATTTATCATTTCTTTTCTTTGAATATAAATTAAAAATATTATATTTTGGATTAGTGCTTTTTTTAGGACACACATTTGAGACATTAGATAAATTAGTTTTGTTCAAATATTTTTTAATAATATTTGAATTTAAATTTTTAATAGAGTTATTTTTACAGTTATTCATAAAAATATTTTCATTACCATTCTCATAACTATAATTTTCAAATTTTCCAATAGTATTAACTAAATCTAAAACTTTTTGAGAGAATTTTTGATCTTCAATTTTATTATTATCTCTATTAACATTGAATAATATTTCAATATCTTCTTTATTTGTATCATTAAAAATAGAATCAATAACTTCAGTATTAAAAATATCATCTTTTTCAAAAATTCTAGGACTCATTAATTCATTATGTTTATTTTCCATTTCCATTTTTTCTTGAATATCAATCATTCTTTGTTTTTTTTGAATATTTCTATATATATATTTACCTTCTAAAATGGATGTATAATTAGGAAAAATTTTTGAAAATGTATTATAATATTCGAAAAATCTTGGTAATCTAATTAAACTTTCATATAATTTATAATATCTTTTTAAAAATTCACTACTATCATCTAAAATTAAATAATCTTTGAACGTTGCTACAATCTTTGATTTTTCATTATATATTATATTATTAATGATATTTATTTGATAAGTTAATGGAATTGAATAATATTTCAATAATAATTGTTGATATGCAAAATGACAATATTTACTTAAAGGATCCTTTAATTTATCTTTTGATTGAAAAATAAAGTCAAATTTTTTTAATTTTTTATTTATTTTGTTTGGAGTTGTTGTCATTTATTTAAAAATTAATTTAATTTTATTCAAATTTTAAATTTTGATATTTATTTTTTTATATAAAAAAAAAATACTATAAATATAATTACTTATATATTATTTTGTAAAACTTTTTCCATAAATATCACTAAAACTTAAAGATGCATCAGGATAAGTTTTTTTATTATTTTTTCTATCATAAAAATTAGGATATTCTTTTTTTAAATATATACAAAAATCTATTAATTTTTTCCCTTTTAAATCAATTCTTCCTGATTTTAAAATACATTTTTTATCCCCGTTAGATTGATTCATTTTATCAATTATATATATTAATTTATCAATGGGATCAAAATTATCTTCAAAATCATTTATTAAAGCAATAATTCCAAAGGATTCAATAAATTTATTAAAATGAAGATATTCAGATTTATTAGATAAAAAATAAAATAAATTCTTTAATTGTAATTGATTAATAAAATCAGGGAAAATCCAAAAATCTTCAAAAAACTTTTTACAATTTTCAAATATTAACGTATAATTATTTTTTTCGCAATAAAATTTAAAATAAGTTTCAATAACATTTGAAAATTTTTTTAATAAATCATTCATATTTTTTTCTTCTTTTAATTTTAAATAAGCATATTGAATTAACCCATTGTTATTATCATATTGATTATTTAAACAATTTTCATTTAAATCAGTATTAATTAAATTCGGAATTATTTTTTGTACAAGTACTTTTTTAAATAATTGACCAAAATCAATAAAATTAGTTTGTCTTAAATTAAATTTTAATATATTTTCAATTAAATCAGGAAATGAATTTATAAAAGAATTAAAATTCATTGAATGAGTTAAACCAGAATATTTTGAAAAAATAACATTTGCTTGACTTTCATTTATTTTATTCATATTATTATTATTATTTTTTTGAGGTGTTAATATTGTTTTAATATCTTTCTTTTCTATTTTAATATTTTTAATAATTTTTTCAGATTCATTTATTTCTCTTTTTTTTTCATCTACTTTTTTATTATTGAGGTTATATAAAATTTTCTTTGTTGAATCACTTAATTCATTTTCTAAACCTGAATATAATTTTTTTTTTTCTGTTTTAGATTTTTCAAATGTATTATTTTCTAGTTTTTGATTATTAATAATTAAATCACAATTTTTTAAAAATTTTAAATATCCATTAATTTTTAATTTATTATCTAAATTATCACTATAATAAGAATAAGTTTTATATAAATTATCTAAATTATTATAAATAATTTGTCTTATTAAAACTAAAGTTTTTTTATCTATTGATAATTCACTATATAAATTATTAAAATCAATATTTTCATTAGAATTTTTATCATTAAGTTTAATTTCTTCTTGAATATCAAAGATTTTCAAAATTTGATTTTTCTCAGGTAATAGAGAAAATTTTTTTTGATTAAATTGATTTTTCATTCCCTTTGAGTTATTTAAAATTTCCAAAAAAAGTAATAATTTAATTCCTTCTTGTTTTTCTTTTGTATTTATATCATTATTTTCAAATTCATTATAATATTTGTCATCTATATTTTTTAAATATGATAAAATTGAAAATTGAACTATCATTAAAATAAAATGATTTAAAGTAAAATTTATACCAATATTAATTGATTTTTTTAAAATTTCTGGAACATTTATTTCTTTTGAATTTTCACCACATATTAGATTATAATAACTACCTAACTGACTTTGTGTAATTAAAAAGGGAATTATTTCATAATCTTTTGCAAAATTAATTAAATTATTTAAACTTTTTTGAGATAAACTAACATTATTTTTTTCTACTAATTCATTAGGAAAATATTTAATGTATATTTCTTTAATCGTTGGAAAAATTATTTTTAAAAGTTCTAATTGTTCTAAATTAGGTTTATAATTAGAAATTAATTCTATTGTTTTATATGGTAAATTAATGTAATTTATATTATCATTATTAAAACAATTATAATAATAATCAAAGAATAAAGATAAGAAATTATTAATCGTTAAAATTTTTTCTGTTTGAAATAATTCTGGATATATTTTTTGAGGGATTTTTATCATAAAAGAAAAAAATTGTTGTTCATTCATTTTATTATTATTACTTAGCTTTTTAAAAAGAATATCAATTTCACCATTTATTTTAACAAAATTTTTACTTATATCTTCTTTATATATATTATTAATTATTTTGTTTATATTTTTTTGACTTATGTAATATGAATTATCTTTCTCATTATAAGTTGAAATATTTAAAAAAATTTTATGAAAAATTAATTTAATTTCTTCTCTTGTATATAAATGATTTGTTTCATGAGAATGTACTGAATTATCATTATCAATAGTATATTCTTTTTTATTAGTATTTGAATCTACGTCATTTTCATCATATTTATCATTATGATTATACATTTTTTTTATATATTAAAAAAATAACAATTTTTCATAATGTTTAATTATGGATTTATTATGTGCTTTATAAAAATTGAATAATATAAAAAAATTGTAGAAAATATTTTATTTATAGTATTAATAAAAATTATTCTTTGTCTTTAAATATACTAGAATATAATTCTCTAATAGAATAAGATTTAGCAAGTAAAATATCAATATCTTGTAAAGACCATTGACTAGTAGGTAAATTTTGTAGAAAAACAATTAAATCTTGAAATTCAGTCATTTGTTTTAATTTTTCTGAAAAATTAAGTAATAAACAAGCACAAACATATAAATGAAAATCACTAAAACCATTTTCTTCGCTGAAATAAGTATCCCATAATCTAATCATTAAATTTATAGGAAATTCTCTAATTAAAAAACAATTCATCCATCTAAAACAAAATTGAACATAATCAATTTCTTTTTCTTTTAAATAAACATATAATTCTTTATCAACAGTTTCAATAATTAATTCCATTCTTTTAATCATTTTAACAATTCCAGGTTGATTATGAGTATAATTAGTTTGAATTCTATCCAATAATTTAGTTAAAGAATAATAAATATCAGTTTCTAATTCAAAATAATTATCTTCTTTAATATTATTTAAATCATCATTTCCTTTATTTAATAATTCATTAATAGTAATATGATTGAAAAAATCAAGGAAAAAAACAATAAAAAAAGGAACACATAAATCATTAAAACCTTGAACATAACCAGAAGCAGGATGTCTCATAGACCAAATATATAATATTCTAGTTAACATAAATTTAATTTTTTCATTTTGAAACATATTTGCAAATAATGAATCTTCTTATTGTGACATATATTAAAATAATCATCATTTTTTTATAATTCAATCATAATATTGATAATTATATTAATAAAATTGATTAACAAAAAAAATTTTATTAAAGAATTTAATAAATTTGAAATTGAATGTTTAAATTATAAAAATAAAAGTGAATATGTTAAAAAATTTAGAAAAATATTTGATGAAATTAATGACTTAATATACATTTAATTAATTATTTTTATTAAAAAATTATATTCTTTATTCTTCAAAATCAGCTTCTTTAATTATTTCAATTAATGTATTTATGTCAAAATTTACCCCTTTTAATGCATTTAAAAAATTTTCTAAATCATTTTTATTTTTAACGTAACGACGCACATACTTTTTAGTGTAATTTATTATATCATTTATTGAATTTTTATCCATGATTTTGGGAGAGTTTTGATTAATATTAGTTTTAGATAATTCTTTTTTTCTTCTGACACATTTTAGTCTTGATTTGATATTCTTGGTTGATTTGTCTCTTTATTCTCCATTTTATTGTCTAATTAAATAAAAATAAATAAATATTTATTTATTTATATTTCAATATATTTTTTAACATTAAATAGAATTCTGAATTTTATTGGGGATTGAGGATTGGGCCCAATCCCCAATTAAAATAATTCTTTAAATTATTATTATTATTATTAATAAAAATATTATTAAAATAAAAAAAATAAATTTAAAAATAAAAATAAAAATAAATCTATTAAAAAAAAATAAAAAAAAATAAAAATGGAAAAAGAAACAATTTCTCCCATTGGCGAAGACAATGGAAAAAAAGTAGAATTAAAAATAGAATTATGTCATAGCTGAGGTTTTAGTAGAAAATTAGAGAAAATTCATTCTCTATTAATTTTAGGTTTAGCTAAAAAAGGTTACACTGTAGAATATGAAACAGAAGGAACATTTTATGGTGAAGGAGAATATTATATTTATTTAGGAGAAAAAAAAATTCCTGTTTTTTTAAATAAAAAAAAGAAAGCTGAAGAAGCGAATTGTATTTATGGAAATGCTATTGATAAAGAAAATGTTGATGAAGTTATTAAATTTATTGAAGGAAAAATTGAATAAAAAAATTAAAATTTTATGATATAAAGATTGGTTATTGATTTATATATTATATATAATTAATTGTTTTATATGTGAATATATAAAAACAAAAATTGAGTTTTTATATATGATTATTTAAACAATTTATTATATATTATATATAAAGATTATAATCAATATATTTATATTTAATATTTATTATTAAATTATTATTATTATTATTATTATTTTTATTAAAAAACATAATAATAAGATTAATTTATTTTACATATTATTAAATATTGATTTTAACTATTATTAAATAGATTAAATAAATATTATTATGATAGACTTCTGTTCTTCTTGTATTACTTCTGTAAATATATTTTTTGAAAATTTGTTTTTATAATCCATTAATTTAAATTAATATTTATTTTTATTTATTTAATTAATTATTTTTATGATATGTTTATTGAAGAAAAGGGAAATGTATTATTAAATAAAGAAAAATCAAATAGTAAGAATGGTATATAATATAACATACTCATGAAGATGAAATAATTTTAAAATTGAGTGATTATGATGATTCATCTTAGAAACTTCTATTAAAATAATATTATATGTCTAATTGTGAAAATAAATTTAGTTCTATATATATTCATTTAATAACATCAATGAAAATGAATTTAATAATTTATTCCTTTTATTTATTATATGAGTTATTCTTTTTCATTTAAAAAAATTATTCAAATTAAAAAATATAATTAAAAGTTAATTAAGTAAATTTTAGATTATTTTATTTAGAAATAAAAATAATTTATTACCTTTATAAAATTTTCATTTTACAATTTAATAATAATTCTTTAAAAGATAAAAACTTTAACAATTAACTTTTTAAGCTTATTTAATCCAAAACATAAAATTATACTTACAAAATAAATAATTAAATTATTTCATTTTCCCTAAATCACTTACCCATTTTTCAGAAAATAAGACTTTTATTTTACAAATATTATTAGCATTAACAGTTCCTTTTCTAAAAGAATCTTTTATTAATTCAATCTCGTCATCAATATTTTCATCATTTTTTATTTCATTATTTTTATATTCAATTGAATTATTTTTATTCTCAATTTTTTTAACACCTATTATATTATCATTAATTATATTTTCTTTTTTCTTTTTATTCTTTTTTTTCTTTTTTGTTTTCTTTTCATCTTTTTCATTTATATAATTCACTAAATCATCTATATCAATTTCTTTATCTTTCTTAATAATATTTTGAACATTAAAAAATATGTTATCCATTATTTCTTCTTTTTCTTTTTCATCAAAATCAGATTTATTTAACTTAGATAAAATACTTTTTATTTTTAAACTTTCTTGTTTTTCAACATTAAAATCATTTTTTAAAATTTCAATTATTTTATCAACATATTCAAAGTCTTTTCTTAATTTACAAAGAAAATCATCTTCAATTAATAAATTGTAAAATTCTTCTTTTTGAAATTGAACAATATTAAATTTATATTGAGTATATTTATTAACTACTCCTAAAGGAGCTTGAAAAATTTTTACTATATCAGGAGTCGATGAAATCATTCCATCACATAATTTAGATAATTCTTGAGATGAAATTTTTATTTCTTCTTCTAATTCTTCATTTTTAATTATATTTTTTTCTAATTCAAATTTCTTTTTTAAATTTGAAAAATTAGGTAAATTTTCTTTAAAAAATTTCATTATTAATGGTATTATATTCACTAATTTAAATATTAATTCTATATTTTTTTGAGGTGTATTATTAGAACTATACTCATTTATATTTATTAATGCTTGAATAATATCATATTTTTGATTATTTAAATACTTATTATAAATATTACAGATTATTTTTACTATAAAATCATTTTCTATTGTTATTTCTTCATTCATTAAATTCTTATTATTCCCTTTATTTACCAGATTCTTATAATCAAAAGAATAATACGGATAATCATTCGATAATATTTTTTTATATAATAGGATTTCAATGTTTATGTAAATAAAAAAAATAATTTTTCTTTTAATCAATTTTTTTATTTTGGAAATTTAATACATACTTTAAAAATGGAATCAAATTAGTTAGAAAAAGTGTATCAAATCTTACTTCAATTTCATTTAGTGAGAGACATTTAATAAACACTGCAGGAAAAGATAGTGTTTCTCTAGAGGTTATGCAAATCAGAGAAGAATATATCAATAATTATAACAAAGCTGTTGAATTATTCAGAAAAGAGTTTAATAAAGCCAAGGATTATTCTTTAAAATTTGCTTTGTATTATTCATTTAGAGATTATAAAGATAATTTAATTGATACTTTTTCTGAAAAAGTGAAGAATAATGTGACTGATACAGACACAGCTATTGTAGAAATAATAACTTTTAATAATGAATTATATGATCCTTTTCATAAAATCACTTAAAGATTTGAACTAGAAATGAAGGCTGAATCTGCAAGTTTTAGTGGTGAAAACGACATAGATATAAAAAATGCCCTAATTGTGGCATAATTTGGTTTAAGGTAAAAGGATGTAACAGTATGAAATGTGGTAATAGAACAAAAAGAAAAGATATTTTTTATGGAAGGTTTAAAACTTATTTAGTGAGTTTCACTGGATTTATATTTAACATTATTACTTTAAAAGATGAGAAAGTAGATTCAGGGATTGATAATGAATTTTTTGGACCTACAAAAGAAGAAAATGAGGCAAATAAACATCGAGGATTTAAACATAAAATTGTTCCAGAAGGTTGTGGGTCAAATTTAAATTGGACTACTCTTGAAGATGTCACTGATAAAGTTAATGAAGAGCTAAAAAAAACTTATGCTGATAAAACTTATGACCTTAAAATGAAAGAAAAAATAAAAAAATTAAATGTTATTTAATTGTTAAATATTAATAATACTTAATATCTATTTTATATTTAGTTTTTATAAAATTCTAAAGTAATATAATATAAAAAATAGTTAGGTATTTAATTCATATACCTTATTCTTATTTTAAAAGATAAATTTACGATACAAAGAGATAAAATAATAATATTTCAATTTTGATGTTGCTATTTATTATAATTACCTATTCTTTTTTTATTTCTATTATTAATCCTATTTCCCTTTTTATTAATAAATCGATAAGTTTTGAAAGATTTAATCTCCATCTTCAAGTTCTTTCTTATAATTTTTACATAAAAGTGGAATTCATGAGAGATTTCCTCCTCATTATATACCAATCATCACCAATTTTTCTTATATTCTAATAATTCAAATAAATTGTATATGATTTAAATAATTTATTTTTTATTAATTATATTTTATTTATTTTAGTTCTCAAACAGAACTTAAATACTGAATAAGATTTTATAATATTACTTGTTGTGGAATTGTTTTTTTTGGGATTTTTTCATTGATAAAATTTGTGAATTATTTTGAGGTTATTTTTGCTAATAGATTTATGAGAGAAATATTTATGTGAATATATTAATTTTGAATAAATTAAATTATTTTTCAAATAACTTTCATAAAACTTCATTTATATCCATTTACATTAATAGAATTTCCCAAAAAAACCTATTTATTGATGGAATAATAACTAATAATAAAAATACGAATATTAAATATAAAAATTTTATATTCATTCATAGATAATGAAAATTCAAAAAAATTAGGTTTTATTGTTTCTTTTGAAAAAATAATATAAAACACAAAATAATAAATTTATGTTAATGATTCATATTCAAAGAAATTTTAAAGTTGAAAATAAATTTGATAAAATTTATTTTCATCTCTAAAACATACTCAGATGTTAATCAATTGTTTATTGATAATTTAAATGGTAAAAAAAGATTATTAGATGATTTATTAAATAACTATTAAAGAGATTGTAAACAATTATATAGATTTAAATAAAGAATTTAAAGTTATTTTGAGAAATTCTTTGAATAAAATAAGGAGATGAAGATAATATAAATTTAGATAATTATATTCAAAAATTAGAAATATATTTCGAAAATAATCAATTTTCTCAAGATATTATAGATAAAGCAAAATCATATTAAAAGATAAAGGGAATAATTTAATTGAAAAAAGATATAATAAACCCCTTTAAAACAGAAAAAATGAAAATAAAAAATTAAAAAAAATAACTTTAAAAAAATAAATAAAAGTAAAGTGTAAAAATGTCATCATACAAAAAGAATATAGAATCAATCCGTTAAGACTTAATAAATAGTTATTTATTGATTGAAATTTAAAAAGAAGAAAATAGAGAATTAAAAGCAGTAATAATGATTCAAAGGTATCCAAGTCGTTTAATATGTAGAAAGAGATTATTAATATTAAAATAAACAAAAATTAGAAGTTCAAAAAGCAATAAGAGGATATTTAACAAGATCAAATCATTTATAAGAAGCAGCAGAACAAAATGATAATATAATGACTGAGTTTTATAAATATCAAGTAAGTATTATTCAAAGACATTGAGAAGGGTATAAATGTAGAAAAAATATTATGAATTATTATACTAATAGAAAATGGTTACAAGAAAATAAGAAAAAGAATGAAGAAACTTTAAATAAAATGAGAGAATTATCACAAAAGAAACAATATGATTTAGACAGACAAATTGAAGAATATCAAAGAAGAAATTTTGTAAATATTGATAAAAATTAACATCATTTAATTTCTAAAAGAGAAATTCTTGGTATTTATAATACTCCTTATTTACTTGAAGAACTTAATAATCAAGTTTATAATGGTGATATTGAAAAACATTTAAAAGCTATTTTTAAAAGTTCTTTAAGTAAAAAAGGTAAATCTAATTTAAAAGTAATTAATAATAATAATTATCCTACATATCAACAAATTTATAATCAATAAATTTTTAAATTAAAAATTTATTTTTTATATCAAATTGTATAAAGTATGTTTTTAAAAAAAAATAAATTTAGTTAGTAATTTTCATTATTTTCATCATTGTCATTATCATTATCATTATCATCATTACTATTCTTTAACAATGTTTCATAATTTATTTTTTTATTCTTATTTTTATTAATATAATTATTAAGTAAAATAATTCTTTTACCTCCACCAACTAAATTTTCATCATATTGTTTTTGTCTTAGATAATCATAAACAAAGGCAAAATTTTGTCTATCTTCTAATAATTTTTTATTTCTATCTTCAAAATTACTTTCAATTTTATTATATTTTGAATTAATAGTAAAAGATTGAGGTTTAAAAGTAATACCTCTTTCGCTGTCAATAACTTTAGTTAATTCAGTTCTTTTTTCTAATAATTTATTAAAATCTTTATATAATCTTTCACTTACTCTTACAGATATATTATTTTTTTTTTTTGGTGATAAATTTTTACTTTTTCTTCTTTGAGATTCTATTCTAGATTTTTCTATTGTTTTATATTTACTTTTTATTTTATGAGATATTGTATTTAATTTAGGTGCAAAAGAACAAATAAAATCTATTTCTTCTTCTGATTTATTTTGAATCATTTTTTTCTTCAATTCTTTTTTTTTGAAATATTCTTCTTGTCTTGCTATAAAATTATTTGTTGTATTTCCTCTATAATTTTTATCTAAATTAAATTCTTTATAATATAAAATATTTTTATATTTTGGATTTGAATAAAAACGTTTTAAATGAACAGAATTATTTTCATAATTTGATAAAATTTTTGATTCTTTACTTTTTTCTATTGATTTATTTAACAAAAAAGACATATTCTTATTTATTTTTCTCCATTTTTGAAAATATAAATTTAATGTTTGTTTTGAATAAATTAATAATATCTTATTTAAAAATTTATATTTTACATGTATTATATTTTGATTAAATTTGCCTAAAATATTTTTAGAAATCATTTTTATTTGATTATTAGTCAATCCAGTAATATAATTAATAAGTGTTTTTAAAATGATTTCTTCATTATTATTTTTTTGATTTTGTATAGAACAAAATGATTTTGACTTATTTAATTTGTTTACACTTTTTATTTTATTTCTTTCATTATTATTATTTATTCTTGCAACAATATAATTATATTGATTTTCAAAAGAAGATATAAAATTAGGATGAATTAACCCAAAATATAAAAGATAATTAACAAAATTATGAACAGTTGAATCCATTTATTTTAATTCATTTAAATTTAAAAGAATAAAAATATTTTATTCCTTCAATTATTATAATAATAAAAATGAGTGATGAAAATGTAATTCCATTTAAAAATGAATATGAAAAAATGATTTATCAAAAGAAAAAAATAGAAGAACAAGATGATTTAATAGATAATATGATTGCATTAAATAAAGAAAATAAACAATTAGGAAAAGAAATGAGTAGTAATTTAAGAAATCAAAATATTCAAATTGAGAATATTAATAGTGATATGGATAAAGTTGGTTCAAGTATGAATAAAACAACAAATAGATTTGAAAGATATTTAGAAAAAACATCATATTGTAAATTATATCTTATTATTTTTCTTCAAGCTGCAATCATTTTATATTTATTATTATAATTTAATAAAATAAGGTTTTTTAAAATTTAAAAAATAATTTTTTAAATATTTAAATAATTTCATCGTAAAAAAAAATTAAAAAAATGAAAGAATCAAAAAAATCATATTCAATAAAATATATAATAATAGGAGATAGTGGAGTAGGAAAATCAAATATTCTTCTTCGTTATAGTAAAGATAAATTCGATAAAAATCACAAAGCAACATTAGGAATAGAATTTATGAATAAAAAAGTAAATTTTAAAGGAACAAATTATACAATTCAAATATGGGATACAGCAGGACAAGAAAATTATAAAAGTATAACAAGAGGATATTATAAAAGTAGTGCTTGTGCTTTTATTGTTTATGATATTACTAATTTAAAGACTTTCAAAAATATTAATAATTGGATTAAAGATTGTGTTAATCTTGCTCCCAAAAATATTCTTTTAGTTTTAATTGGAAATAAAAGTGATTTAGAAGAAAATAGAGAAGTTGATTATGATTTAGGAAAAAATTTTGCAGATGAAAATAATATGATTTTTTTTGAAACTTCTGCTTTAAGTGGAAATAATATTATTAATGCTTTTAATTCTTCTATTCAAGTTATTCATAATCTTATTCTCAATAATAATTTCTCTGAAGAAGAATTATCTAATAATGGAATTAGAATTGAAAAAAATAATAGTAACGATATTCAAATTAATAAGATGAAAATGGGGAATAAAAATAACAATATTGATTGTTGCAAAATGTAAAAGAAATTAGTTAAAAATTTTGTTATTTATATATGAATTTATTAATATATATATTCATAATTTAATTGATTTATATAAATTATTTTAAACTTTTCAATTTTTAAATTCTCGAAACTTATTATTCCAAAATAATAATAATCTGATAATTTATATTATTTATTTATATATAAAATATTAATATCCTTTAAGCTCCAATGAAAGAGTTTATAAAAGATAAATAAGATTTACTATTTTTAACTTTTGAAAAAATGGAATTAATAGAAACTTTATTTTGAAATTTACAAGGACATATATCATTATCTTTACTTAAATATCTTCTATTAATTAAAATATCATTCCAAATTTCGGATTGAGTTCTAATACTTAATCTTTGATTATTGTTTTGATAATAATTATAATTATCACAATAATTATCAATTATATTCATTTTTTCATTTTTTTGTAAAACAATATAATTTTGAATTTCATAAGGATTACATTGACATATATCATCGTCAGTGTTTTTTCTTGATTTTTTTTTAGGAGAATTGATTTTAATATTTTTCATACATGAATTATAAATTTGACTTTCAACTTCTATCCTAATATTATATAATTGTTTAATATCAAAATCAAATTTTCTTAAAAGAAGAAAATAAATCATAAAAGAAGGATCTTTCATTTCTTTAATTTTATGTTCAAATAATAAAGTTAATTCTTCGGTTGATTTAACTTTTAAAATATCATTTTTTAATAATCTAATAATTCCTAAAGCAGCTTTAAATAATATAATATCTCCATTTAAAAATAAATTATCCCAAATTATTAAAGATAATTTTTCAGGAAAATTTTCAATGAATAAACTTAATAACCATTTATATAAAATATTAGTAAAATGAATAGTATAACAATTATTTTGAATAAAAAAAAATAATTCAGGTAAAAATTGTGATAATAATTGTTCAATTAAAGCAGAATAAACTAAAACTCCTAAAACATTAGAATAATAATTTAAAGGTAATATATTTTCAATTATTTGAACAAATAACCAAAAAGATTCTTCTTCTTTTTCTATAATTTTTAAAATAAAAGCAACTAAAAAATTAAATCCTTGACAATAACCAATAAAAGGATTTCTTCTAGAATAAGCAATTAAAATATTTTTTAATCTTTTACAATAAATTTTTTCTTCTTTTTTATCTAAAAAAGTCCTTGGAAGATCTTTTAATATTATATCATAATGTATATTTATCATTTCTTTTGGATAATTATTTAATATATTTGAATAATAATTAGGATGTTCATTCATTTCTTTTTTTGCTCCTGATGCTATCATCCATATTTTTTTCCTATATTTTCTTTCTGGTTCTGTTTTCATTAATAATAATTTTATTATTCTTGTTTCTTCATTTGATAAATCCAATTTTTCATTTGATAAAATCTATTATTAAAATATATTATATTATATTTTTTACTTTTGAACCATCTTTTTCCCAAGAATATTGTTCCAATAAACTTTTATTTTGAAATAATTTTTGAGTTTTCTCTATTAATTCTGAAAACATAATTGGATTATTTGATGTTTGTTTATTAAAAGGAATATTTTTTATTTTTCTTTCAATCATCATCATTTTTTCTTTTTAAATTTTTTTTTCATTTAAATTATGATTGTTCTTAACAAAAAAAATAACAATAAAAAAAAATCTAAAAGAAAATTAAATTTAAAAAAGTTATATGTAATTAATTTAAAAATAGTTTCTTAGTTTTCATATTTTTAATAATCCTTAAAAGAATAATTAACAGAAGAAAAACAAATATTCAAATTTCTAACAATCTTTGTTTATTTTATTTCATTCTTTTTTATTTCTTTATCTTGGATTTTTATGAATTTCTTTTTCGTTATTATTATAAATTCAAAAAATTTTCATAACTTAATTAGTAATAGAAACTTTAATGTATTCTATAATAAAAGGACAATTATAACAAATAAAATGAGGATAAATTTATTTCATAAATAATATACTTTCAAACAATAAAAGTGAAAGAAAGAAAAAAAAGAAAAATGGTAAAAAAAATAAGAATGCTTGTTCAAAACATTTAAATAATAACAGAAATTCAAAGCGAAAAAAGAAAAACACAAAATAAAAACAATTTAAAAGTGAAAATGAAGAAAAAAATATATTAATTTAGTTTTTTATTTTGTAAGAGTATTTAATTCTTAAATTTAAATTTTATTATTGAATCACTTCTATATTTTCTATTTAATTTTATAAGACTCATTTTTTTAATTATTTTAGAATCATTTATTAACTTATAAATTTCAGAAATTCCTTCTTTCATTTTATATAAAGTATAATTTTTATTTAAAAAATTTTCTTCATTGTTTGATTTATTCATTTCTCTTGCAATTTCATTTTCAAAATTAGCAAAATTAAATTCTTGTGATTTATTTTTTTTTCTTAAATTTTTATATAGTTTATTTTCTTTTTTAAATATATTAAATATATTTTCTGGTAAATCTTGCTTTTTTATATTAATTTTATCTTCCTTTATTGGTGAATCGTTATTAAATAATCTTTTATGATTCCAAAATGATTTTTTAAAAGAAAACAAATTTATAGGATCCATTTTTTTGGTTTTATTCTTATATTCTCTTATCATTTTTACTTTTGATATTAATTTATTTACATTTTGAATTATGTTTAAATTTCTCAATTCTTCTTTTTCTTTTTCATCATAAGAATTTAAATTAGAATAACTTATTTTAGAAATATTACTTTGACTATTATTTAATTTATTTTTGTTATTTATGAATTTATTAGTTTTAGTTTTTAATAAATTATTTAGATTTTCAAATTTTTCATATTGTTTATTATTTAAATTATCATTATCATCATTTTCTTTTAATTTCTCATTCAAAACAATAATTTTTTTTTTAAATTCAAGAATAAGATTATCCATTTCTTCTCTTTCATTATTATTTTTTTTTAGTAAATGATTGCTGTTACTTTTAATATTATCTGTTGAATTATTTTTTTTATTTTCTTTCAAATTTTTTTTATTGAAATCTTTTCTTGTTAAATATTCTTGGTTGCTTTGATTCATTTTTAAAACTAAATCTCTAAGATTAAACCTTTTATTAGAATAGTTTTTGTCGTTTGAATTTAAAAGAACACATAATTTATCAATATATTCTCTATTTAATTTTTTTTTGGTATCAAATGATTTTTTAGAGATCATTGAATTATTTTTTCTTAAATTGTTGCTATAAAATTTGGAATTATTTTCTTCTTCATTGTTTTTATAGAAAAATTCTTTTACATATTTTTTATTTAACTAAAATTTAAAATTTTTATACTTTTATACTAATTAAACTCTCTTTATCTTTTTCCCCATAATTATTGTTTTTCTTCATATAAAAAATAAAAATAATAAAATAATAAAATAAAATAAAAAAAATAAAAAAAACGTAAAATTCTTATATTAAAAATCTTAAAAAATAATAAAAAACCTTTATTTTTTAATTTTGGAATTCCATCCTTCAATAATTTTATCAGCACTATCTTTATTAAATCCACTTCCTTTAGATTTTTGAACAATAGTTCTTGCATCTTGATCAATTAAATTGCCTTTATTATCAAAAACAAGAAAAGCAGGAATTCCATTAATTCCAAAAGCTTCAGAAATAGTATCTTTCATTTCATTTTCAAAAGGAACAGCAATCCAAGGCATAGAATCATAATATTCATTAAAACTTTTAGAATCTCTATCACATGAAACAAAAACAATTTCAATTTGTTTTTTTTCTTGATTTGCTACTTTATAAAATTCTGATAAAATTGGAGTAAATCCACGACAAGGAGGACACCAATGTGCTGAAAAATATATTCCTATTAATGGGGCTTCTGTCACTTCTGATAATGCTGCTATTCCTTCTTTACTTTTTAATTCTTGAGGTAATAGATCTAATAAAATTGAATCCATTTTTTTATTTTTTAATTTTTTTTAATATTAAATTTTTAAATAATTTTTAAATTGTATATTTGATTTGCTTTTAATATTTATTATTTAAATAATTACAGAATCATTCATAGAAGTCATTTTATTGGAAAATAAATTTAACCCATTTTGAAAACTGGATTTAATTATTTCTTTTTTTCTTCACTATAATATCTTTTTATTTTTAATTTTTTTTAGAATGAGATCTTCTTGAATAAGAAGAAGACTTACTATAACTACTACGAGAAGAATAACTTTTTGAAGAATAAGAAGATCGACTATTTAAACTTCTTGATCTACTTCTGGAATAAGAAGATGAAGAATATGATTTAGAATGATATGAATATTTCCTTTTTTTATATCTACTACCTCTATTACAATTTTTTTTTAAAGGACAATCTCTTTTTAAATGACCTTTTTGATCACAATAATAACATCTTAAATTATTTTTAGAAAATTTTTCAGGACAATCTTTTGCCCAATGACCATTTTTACCACAAATAAAACATTCATCTTTATATTTTCTTCTATTATTAGATTTCTCTGAATTTGATATATTATCTGCATTCTTATATTTATCTTTTTTCCTTTCACCTTTAAATGCATTTTGAACTATTATTCTATTCCCAAATACTTTATTCCCATCCATTTTTATTATTGCTTTTTTTGCCGATTTTGCATTTTTATATTCGATAAAAGCAAATTTATTCTTTATTTCTATTTTCCTTATTGAGCCAAATTCTTCAAATTCTTCTTCTAATTCATTTCTTGTTATATCTTTTGGAAGATGACAAATGAATATTTGACAATTATCATCTGACATTTATTAAATTTTTTAGGATAAATTTTTGAAAAAATTTTTTTTTTGAAAATATATAAATGGAATATAAAAATAACAAAGGAAAATTAGAAAAAGTAAAAAAACATAGACAATTATCTTCAACAATTGATAAAATAAAAAAAGAAAATGAAAAAGAAATACCACAACATTATAAAACAACAAGTGATAATGATAATATAAGTATAAATTAAATAATTAAATTACTTTTTAGTAAATGATCCTGAAACAAGAACATATAATAAGACAATAGAAAATAAATATAATTTAACTGTTGAGGAAAGTATAAATAAAAATTTAGAAAAAAGAAATTATAAAAACCAAAATTTTAAAAATTATAAAAAAGAATTTGAAAGTACTGATACAAATGATATAAAATAGTAAGATTTAAAAATAATAATTTAGCCAATTCTATAATTTAAAACAAGAAGCAGACATTTTAAAGCAAAAATCATTGAACACAAAAGATAAAGTAAATTTATTAATTCAATTAATAAGAAAATATGCTTCGAAATTATCAACAATAAGTCAAATGATTCCTTCAGATTTAAGATTAAAACCTGAAGAAAAAAAAATATTATCAAATTTAAACAATACAATAAAAAAATTTCATAAAATGATATATAATCCAACTTTAAATGAAAATATTTTTGAGAATTCAGATTTAGAATTTGAAAATGAAAATCCTCTTTATTCTAATAGAAGATTTAATGAAAGTAAAAGAAAAAGAATGGAAGAACAATTTAATAATTTAATTAAGAAATGTGAAAATAAAGTTAAGATATTAAATATAGAAAATGAAAATTTAAAAACAAATTTAAAAAACTTTGAAAATATTCAAAAAAATTATGAACAAGAAAAAACAATTTATATTAAAAAAATTACAGATAATAAAAAAAAATATGATGAACTTCAAAAGAAATTTAATCAAAGTAATAAATTATCAAAAGAACTTCAAAGTAAAATAAATAAATTAGAAAAAGAAAAAAAAAATAAAAAAGAATCATCAAAAGAAAAAATAAAAAAAGAATCATCAAAAGAAAAAAAGATTTTGGAAATAAAAGAAGAATTAAATTATAAAAATTCAATAATTAAATATTTAGAAGGTTTATTAAAAAAAACATCAATAAATCCAAAATTATTTACTAAAGAAACTTATAAAAAAGAATATATGAAAGAATCAAATCCAAATTTAAATGATATTAATTATTATTTAGAAGATAGAAAATCAATTGAATTTGAGAATAATATTTTAAATAATCAATTAATTTCTTCTTTAGAAAATGAAAATTTAGTTAATTTAACTGAAAAAAAAACTAATAAAATAGAAGATATTGATGATGAAGATTTAAAAGAAAATAGACCAAGACAAATAAAAAAAGAAATTGATAATTTAGATCAAGAAATATTTGAATTACAATCAAAATTAAAGAAAATGTTAAATAAATGATTTTTTATTTAATTAATTATAATACAATTGAACATTTTTAATGTTTTAATTTTATATTTATAAATTCCAAATTTATATTAATTATCACGATTTCAAATTAATTAATTAATCAAATAATAATTTAACTCAATACAGAAAATATTATTATAAAACTAAAGAGAAGGGAAAAAATCTAAATCTAATTTTTATAAGCATTCAATAAACAAATATATACAATCCTAAAATAATATTTTCTTTCAAATTAATAATACCTATTTATTTATATGTATAATTTTAATAAGGATTATAACTATTATTCGAATAAACATAATTTAATTTTTCTTTTTTAATAATTCTATTACAATTTCCTACTAAATTTTCTATACTATTACTTTCAATTATTTCATTCGATAATAAATTATTATTTATCTTATTATTTATATTATTCGATATTATATTATCTTTATTATTTTTTTTATTTTTTTCAAAAGAAATATCCTTTTCTTGTGGAAATAAACTAATTTTTTCTGTTTTTTTTTTATATGTTATCTTTTTTGAAAAATCTTCTACATTTGAATCAAATAATTTATATTGAAAATAATTATATGATGATGAATTATTATAATAATCATTATGTTTTTCTTTTTTTTCGACTTGAAATACATCTTTTTTTTTAAATAAATCTTTATTAATAAAAATATCTTGTGTATTTATATTATTAATTTGAGATAAACTAATATTTTTATCTTCATTTTTATCAATAGAATTTATAGAATCTATATTTAAATTATCATCTGCATCATTAAACAACTTAATTTTTTCTTTAGGAATATAATTTTGATTCAAAAATAAATTATCATCATTTAATAATAAAAATTGATTTTTATCATTTACATTATCATTGGAATTATCTTTAAAAAATTTAATTAAATTTTGAGAAAGATTAAAAGACTTCTTATAATTGACATTAGGAAAAGAGTCATTATCATTTAGCATTTTAATATTTTTATTTTTAGGTTGAGCTCTTTTACATTCGATCCACTTTCCATATAAAAAATGACAATTACTATAAGACATAATTTTATCAATAGTTTCTTGATGAGAAAAAATAATAAAACCAAATCCTCTTGATTTACCACTAATTTTATCAGTCATTATTATTCCCTTCTCAATTTCACCAAATTGACTAAAATAACTTATTAAATTTTCAGTTGTTAAAGAAGGATGTAATCCACCAACAAACATTTTTCTTAAATATAATGATTTGTCTGAATTTGAGAACGAATTATTTATTTTATTATTTGAATTTATTTTATTTATTATTTTCTCCTTTGGAATTGCTAATTTACAATCTATTTTTTTACCATTTATATAATGAGGTTGAGATTCTAATATTTCTTTTACTTTACTTGATTTTTCTAATGTTATAAAACCAAATCCTCTTCGATGATCTATATTTTTATATTATTTTATTTTTACTTGTTTCTTTATCTGTTATTATTATACAATCTGTTATTCGACTATATTTTTTTTCAAAATAATTTTTTAAATCAACTATTTTTTTTGTTATTACTTTTATTATACTTTCTGTTATGTCCTTTGATATTCCACCAATGAATATTTTACTAATTATTTTTAATATTGTTTTTATTACTTTAATGATGTTTTGGACATTCTTTTTTTATTTTTTTAATTTTTGGTATTTTAAAAATGAATTTTAAAAATTAAAAAATTAAAAAAACCTTATAAATACCAATAAAATAGATTTTTAAATAAATAAACTCCCAAATTCTTTGGTCCAAAAAAAAAATAAAAAAACAAAAATATATAAAACAAAGAATTATAAAAAAGTATAATATTATTCTTTAACAAACTTTTTATACTTCTCTATATTTCTTTGAAGTAAAGGCTCAATAGGTCCAAGTAACCTTCTAAAACTATTTCTATCAAGAGAGAGAATTTTACAAACATCACTAACAACTTGAATATTAGCAAACCTAGGTTCACCTTTAATTAAAGCTCTTTCTCCGAAATATTCTCCAGGTTTATTATATCTTTTAAGTTCAACAGGAGGTTTCCCTTCTTCTAAATTTTTAGTAGCAATTGCTTCTCCTTCTTCCAAAATATAAAAAACATCTCCTGATTCACCTTCTTTAATAATAAAATCATTTTTAACGAAAGTTTCACTTTTAATCGCATCACAAATTTGAGTTAATTCATAATTATCAATAGTAGAAAGAATATCAACTTTTTTAAGAAAAGCTTCATATTTTTCTCTTTTTTTCTGAGCAGAATCCTTAACAATATTATTAAAAGTTTCTCTGTCAAGAACCCATAAAGTACAATTAGTTTTTGCTTGAATTGTTGCAGCTCTAGGAGAATTATATAATAAAGCTAATTCACCGAAAGATTCTCCTGGAACATAAGTTTTTAAAAATTTTTCTTCTCCATCTATTGTAAAATGCTTTGTACAATCTAAAGTACCTTCTTCAACTACATATAAACAATCACCGTTTTCACCTTGTTTTATTACTTTATCTCCTGATTTAAAACATTGTTCATCCATTGCATTTATTACTATTTCTAATTCATTTGGTTCTAAATTTGAAAAGAGAAATGATGATAAAATTCTTGTTTTTATTCTATTTTTTTCTTCCTCGGTTTTTTCTATTACTCGAGGAACAAAATCTTCCTTTCTATTCATTTCTCCATATACTTCTGCTGATACTCCTGCTCTCTTTGCTTTCTTTTTATGAGCTTCTTTCTTTTTTAATTCTTCTTCACTAAAATTTTCATCTTCGTCTTCTTCTGATTGAGAATCGTAATTTGAATTCATTTCTTTCTCTTCTGAATTTTCATTATTATCCTTTTCTAACATTGCTTTTTCTAATTCTTCATATCTTTTTATTTCAATTCTTAAATTTTCTAATTCTAATTTTTCTACTTTTTTTAACCCAGTTGATGTATATCCTCCTTTCTCTTGAAGATAATTTATCATATATAATGGCTTTTTTATGTTATATAAATTTTTTATTTATTTACTATATCTTTTGGACGCTCTTTTACAATGTTATATATCATTTCCTCTAATATAGGACGAATTTTTCTCTCTATTTCACGAGATGTTTTTTTTGATTCTAACATTTTGTTTTTATTTTATTTTAATATATTTACCCAATATTCTTTTATTAAAAATTCATTTAATAATAATAAAAATAATAGTTTTTAATGTTCAAAGAATAAAATAGTGAAAATAAATAACAAATAATATATAAAAGGATATCTTTAATTAATAAATTAAATAAATTAAAAAGAAGGAAAAAAAATGAACATAGCTGGATTATTTGGAAAAAAGAAAAAAGAAGATCCAAAATCAAAACAATCAAAAGCAATTCAATCAATAGGAGAACTAGACAAAGGAATTCAAGATTTAGAGGCCCAAATAGATTTTAATGAGAAGAGAGCAAATGCAATTCAAGAAGAAGCAAAAGCCAAATTGAAAGCAGGTGACAAAAACGGAGCAAAGAAATTATTAGTGAAAAGGAAACGTCATTTAGAGCAAATAAAGAATTATGAAGGAGCATTATCAATGATGGAGCAACAGAAAATGATGTTAGAAAGTGCAGATGCAATGGGAAAAATGTATGGAACATTATCAAATGCAACTTCAGCTTTAAAAGATATTCAAAAAGATATGGATGTTGAAAAATTAGAAAAAATGAGAGAAGATATGGAAGATATTAAAGATACACAAAATGAAATGAAAGAATTTTTTGCTGAATATGCTAATGAAGATATGGAAGGAATTGAAGATGATTTAGCTGAGTTAGAAGATCAAATGAATAAAGATGATGCGGTTGAATTACCTGAAGCTAATAAAAATAAAATTCAACAGCCACAAGTTGCAGAGAAAAATGATGATGAAAAAGAACTGGAAGGATTTCTGGATTAGTCTTTCTTTTAATTAATGTCTTTTATATATTTTTAGGAATTTTTAAAATATCAATAACTTTTAATAAAGTGGTTTTTTATTTTTTTTATTTTTTTTGTTTTTATTTTTTTAAAAAAAAAAATAAAAAAAAGTTATTATTTTTAAATTTATATCTAATTTTTTAATATGTCTGATTTTCCTTTTTTTGAATAAATATATTGAGATTCAAGTTTCTTAAAATTTCACTAACTTAACACTTAATTCATTTATTTGAGAAAATAATTTTCAATTAATTTAAAATTAATAGCATTATTTATTTTTTATCTTGATTAATAAATTTATTGTGAAACACAATTTGAAATTACTATTTCTTATATAATTTTTTGATATATATTTAAAAATCTGAAATAATTTAATATATAAATTCTTCCATTGTTTTAAAAATACATTTAAAGATTTTATTTCTTTTTCTATCAAATCAATTTTGAATAAATATATTTTATTTTTATAGAAAAAATATATATAGGTAATATTAAAATTACAAAAAAAATTATTAAATTAATAATTTTTATTTTAATTTTTTATTTAAATTAAATTTGAATAATCCTTGTTAATATATAATTTTTAAATTTAAATCATTCTAAAATGGAAAAATTGTTCTTATTAAATGATGAATTAAATAAAACATATTTATTCTTCAATAGAATTGATGAATTATGATTAATTTGTTTTTTAATTTCATATGAATAAAATTAATATAATTTCTAATTTATACTTTTTTCATTTGATTGATTGAATAAAATAAAAATAATAGTTTTGAAATAATTCAAAATTTTACTAGTAGATTTTCATATTTTTTATTTCATTTGAATTATTTTTTTTATTTATATTCTTCTTGAACATTTTCAAAAGATGTTCTTTTAGTTAGAAACAACAAAACTTAATTTTTTAGGTAATAGATAAATCAGTTGATTTAAAACTTCCTTGTGATTTATATAATATTCATCGTTTTTTTCTATAAATTCAATCTTTAAAGAATTCATATATATATTCTTTTCGAAATTTTTTTTCGTTTTAAATTAATTTTTTAAATTTTCATATACTAAGATAAACATTTTAAAATTATATATTTAAATTCAAAATATATAAATAATTTTATTGATTTTTCTATTATATATAAGATAAATTTTTAATAGATATAATATTATTAATTGAAACATAATTAACAATTATATAAACTAAAATGAATATTTTTTTATACAATTTGTGTTGAAGAATATTTTTTCTTAAATTTATTTTCAACAATAAAAATATATATTTATATAATAAAATTAAAATTAATACTAATATACTATATATTAAAATTTATTTCTTTATTTTACTAATTACAAATATTATTTTTGAATTTTTATTATTTATTTTATCTTTTTTTGAATTAGATTTTAATTTATTATTCTTTTTTTTATTTTTAGGAATAATATTATTTAAATTATTAGGATTTAAATTATGTACAATTGAATCAATAAGTGATTTATCATTATTAAATTCACATTTCTTAATATCACTTTTCTGAATATTATTATTTTCATTTATATTAATATTTTTTTCTTGTTGTGGAGGTTCAATCATATTATTATTTTCTTGCAAAGTAATATTTTTATTAATCATAAATTTAGTTAAACATTCAATAAATTTCTGTTCAATATTTTCTTGATATTGATTGATAATAACAATTTGATTTTGAGTAGGATGATTAATTGTAATATTATTATTATATTTTGGAAATTTAAAATTATTATAATAAAAATTATCATCTTCTCTTTCAAATTTCCTATTTAAAAAAGATTGATAAAAATCAGGAAAAATTTGTGGATTTCTCCATTGACAATTATATTCATAATTATAAGTAATTGTCTTTAATTCTTTTAATCTTAATTGAAATAATTGATCATAAATATATTTATAATTAGGTTTATCTTCATATTTCAAAGATCTAATATAATTAAAAATATTTAAAATGCCATCTTTATTTTTAGTAGTAGTTAAAAATAAATTTTCTTTAGGATTAAATAAGCATTTTTCTTTCATTTTTTGAATATCTTCTTTATCATCTTTACAATTTCTCCAAGGTAAATTTTCATTTAACAAATCTAAAATCATGAAAAAAAAAGACCATAAATCATCTCTTCTCGATAAATCCATTTTATAATGAGCATTTAAAGAAGCATAAGTTAAAGTACCTCTAAAATCAGTATTACTTCTTGGAGGAAAAGGTTTATAATTTTTATCTAAATGAATTTTAGCAAGTCCAAAATCAATTAAATAAATATTAATATCATTTATAGGAACTCCAAGAGAATAATTTTTATTTAAATTTTCTTCATCATTTCTTCCTAAAACAAAATTTGTAGGTTTTATATCTCTATGAATATAACCTTTATTATGTATATTTTCTATTGCTGTTATGGATTGTAATAAAATATCATATGCTAAAATAGAATTAAAATTTAAAAATGTTTTTTTAAATATTCCTAAATTTTTACCTAATAATTCCATTTCTATACAATTTAAATTTGATGTTCTACAAATTGTTAAATTTTCTATAAATTCATATATTCTTGGAATATGAGTTATTCCTTGTAAATTTTTTAATATATCATATTCTGTTTTTAATATTCTTTTTAATTTATCCTTTTTTTCTACTTTTAATGCCACGTAACAACAATAATTTTCATCATAAGCTTTAAATAATTGACTAAATGAACCTTCTCCCAATTGACATTGAACATAAAATCTTGATTTCATTACTGTCATTAATTTTTTATTTTTTTTGTAGAAAAAAATTATAAAATATTATTATTCTTTAATTTAAATTTTACTTTTTTCACATATTTTCTTGTAAATTTTATTTAAATAAGAAAAACAAGTAAAAAAAAGTATTAAATATAATAAATAATAGTTATATACTTTTCATTATCTAAGTCCCAAGAAGATAAATTATATTTCATCTTTTATTTTTAAAAAAACAAATAATTGAATTCATAATTTATTAAAAATATTATTCAAAATTTTTGTTATAATAAAGTTAAAACTTTTTAGCATTTATTTTTTATTTTCTATTTTTTTAAAAGTATTTGAAATTGAATTTCCAACTTTAGATAATCCACTTTTAACAGTACTAAAAATACTTTTCTTTTCATTTTCATTACTATTAACATTATAAGTAGAATAACTATTAAAATGAGTATTATATTGATTATTTTTTTGATTATTATTATCGCTATTTTCTATTTTCTCATTTTTATCTTCTCCTTTAATTTTTTCTTTAACAAATTCATAACCATTAATACTTTTCTCTTTTATCAAACACCCAAAATTATATAAACCATTTTTAATGACATCAATTTTATTTTTTTTCAAAGAATTATCGGATATATTATAATTATTAGAATAAATATTTGGATTATTAATTTGATATCTTTTTGAATTTCCATCAAATGAACTATAAAATGGTTCTACATTATTATTTCTTATTAAATTTTCATATCTATATATTGTTTGTTCCATATCATTTCTTAAATTTACCATATTATGTCTTGCTTCATTATTATTCATCATTGAAAATTGAATAATTAAATTTTCCATTGGAGATATATTATCCCTTAATTCATTTATTCCTTCTTTCAAATTATTAAAATTCAATGAATATTTTCCTTCATTTATATATTCATTATATTTTCTTATTTTTTCTCTCCATATATTTTTTATTTGTTCTGGGTTATCCAATAAATTTGAATTTAAATTATAATTATTTGAATTCTTATTATTGTTTAAATATTGATTTTTATCATTATTATTATTATTACTGTTTGTATTATTATTTTCATATTGGAAAAAATTGTTATTATTTCCTAAATTAAAATCATTAAATAAAATTTCATTATTATTCATTTGATTATTTAGAAAATTGTGATTGGAATTATTTTGATTTAAATTTTGATAATAATGACTCTTAAAAGAATTAACATTAATATATTTATTATAAGTTTTCAATTTAAAATCAGTATTTGGGAAAACAATTCCATTTTTTTTTAAATAATCATATTTTATTGTAAAATTAGGATATTTACTATTTTTTGTAATTCCCCATTTTTGAATTAAATATAAAATTTTCTTCTGTAAATTAATACTTGTTTCAACATCTTTTCTAAGTCGAAAAAGAAAAGTATTTAAAAAATTATCTTGGGAAATTAATTTTACAGTTTTTTCAGAACAAAAATCAACAAGAAAATCAATTACATCATATAATATTTCTTTATATGAATTTTGTAATTCATTTTGAATGAATAGAATAAATTCAAACGTGTTATTATTTGTTTCAATCTCTGTTAATAAATCAATCCAATAATATTCTTGACAACCTTCATTTATAATTAAAGTAACAAATTTATTGATTATATCTTGACAACTCATTTTATTATAATTATTTTTTTTATTTTATAAATTAATTATTCTAAAATAAAATTATTAATCTTGATAATTAAAATGAGAAAGAAAATAAAAAAATATATAATCGAATTTACACTTTATAAATAATATATTTGAATTAATTTATTTTATTTTTTAGGTTCTAAAATATCCATAATTATCTTTTTTGACTCTTCAGATAATTTATAATATTCAATTTTTGGATTTATTAATTCTTTAATTACTTCTTTATCTAATCCAAATTCAATCATATTATCAGCCAAAGGTATTAATTGAGCAAAAACAATATTATTATATTGTTTAATATCACCATTCATATCACAATTTAAATTAGAATTAATAGATTCTGTAATTCCAACTTGAATAGAATATAATATAAAATTATCCCAAAAAAGTTCATTCTTAAATAAAGGATTATTCTTTATTTCTTCTTGTAAAAATATTTTTTGTTCATCTTTTTTTTTATAAAATGTTTGTGATAAAATAATACAATTTTTAGCACTATAATAATCGGAATCATTCATTATTCTATTAAGTATTGAATTAATAATTTCTCCAATAATAATATAATTTTCATTTGGAATTATAAATACACCATGATTTCTAAATTCATTTAATTTTTGAATAAATATTTCCCTATTATATTTACTGTCCATTAATTTTTTTATTTTATTTATTTCTTCTTTTGTTGGTTTTTCAAGTGAAATATTTTGATTTGAAAAAGCTAAAATTTTATTAGCTATATTATTGGTAATTATTTTATCTTTTTCAATTTCAATATTATATTTTGGATTTTTCAAACTTAGATTTTCATATATTTTATTTGCAATTTCAAAGATATCATTATCATCAATTTCATTAGATGTTAAATCTTTATATAAATCACATGAAAAAAGTTGTTCTTTATGAGTATCTAATAATTTCATTTTATAAGGTTCAATTTTACATTTTCGAAAAGGTTTATTAATTAATCTATTTTTTTCAATTAATTTTTCAATTTCTTCTCCTAATTTTAATTCAATCATTTCTCTTAATTCCTCATCTTGTTCTATAAAAATCATTTTAAAAGCATTTTTATAATTAATTATAAAATTTTGAATTGATTCTTTTAAGAGATTTACATTTGAACATAAAATTGTTTTTTTTGTATTTTTAAAACTTTCTATACTTGAAATAAAAGAATCTTCTAAATTTTGAATATTTGGAAGTAAATTTATATATTCTTCTTCTGCTCTTTTCATTTCATTTAATGATTCTTCTATTTTTTCATTCATATCTTTATTATTATTTTTTAATTTTGAAGACTTTTTTTCTTTTTGATATTTTATTAATAAATTTTCAGTTTCTTGTGCTTTTGAAAAAAAATTATTTTTTAATTTCTCCATTAATTTATTTTTATTTTCTAAATCTTTTTTAGATTCAATATAATCACTTTCTATATTCTTTAATATTCTATCATTTTCTTCAAAAGTATTATTTACTTCATTTATTGATTTTGTTAATAAATCAGTTAATAATGAAAAAGCACCAATTTTTTCTTTTATTAATGATGGAATGAGAATTGTTAACTTATATAATTCACTCATATCACATTCATTATTTATTTCATTTTTTTTTAAATTATTACTATAATTTTTTTGTAAATTTTTCAAGTTCTTTAAATATTCTTTTGTAGATTCATTATATTTAGTAAAATAATCTATTAGATTTTTTTTTATTTTTACTATCTCATTATAATAAATGTCAACTTTTTTTAAATTTTCTGTTTCATTACATATTATATTCATTTTAATTATTTTATTTAAAAAAATGAAAAATAATATATAATAAATTTCTTATATTTTTTTAAATTTTTTTAAGTTATGTCTTCTAAAAGTTTATGTGCAATAGGAAAATTAGATATTGATTTAAATTTAACTTTAAGAAAATCAGAAGTTGAATTATTTAAATTTGATATATCAAAATATAATTCTGTTGAAGATTTAAAATATTTATTTTATCCAGAAGAAAAAAATGAAACAGAAGAAAATAATAAAAATGAAGAAGAAGAAAAACCAGATATAAATTATTTTGATTATATTTCCCTTTCATCAAATGATACATTTACAAATATGTTATTATTTATAAACAGAGCTTTCAAAGAGAAAATATTTGTAGAATTAATCTTATTAAATAAAATGGAATTTTCAGAAGAAAAAAAATTTGTAAAATCAATGATAGAACAAATCTGTTGTAAAAATTATTTTTTTATAATAGAAAATAAAGTATATGATATACCATCAAAAATAAATTTTAAAATTCAAATATTAGAAGATGATACAGATAAAATAATAGAAAGTAAAAATTTTCAAATGTTTGAAAATAATGAAATGCCAGATGAAACTTTAAGAGACAGAGATAAAAATTTATTTTATAAATTACATTATAATTTTAGTAAATGTAATTATTTCTTGTCTAATTTTGATGATATTATAAAAATTGAAGATGAATCACCTTATGATATTGCTTTATTTTTTAAATTATTGGTTTCTAACAATACAAAATTAAAAATTATCACTAATTTTTCAAAAAATTGTGCTAATGAATCAAGTGATTCTGAATTAATTAATTCAATGAAAAAAATAATTGATTTATCTGATTATATTATCAGTGATAGGGAAACTTTTAATAATTTTTATGAAATTTATTTTAGCATCTTTAAAAATCAAAAAGAAATAAATAAAATAAAAAAAAATAAAACACCAAATTTAGATTATATAACTTTAGACACAGAAAAAAGAAGAAAAAATTTAGAAAGAACAACAATTTTAATTGAAAAATTACAATTAATAAAAATATATAAACAAGAAGGAATAAATATGTTTATATCATATGAAGAAGATTTTAATTGTAATGAAATATTTAAAGTAAATAAGGAAAAAAATATAGAAATAATAAATAAAAACTATAATTATTTTTTAAGCATATTTATAGGAAGTTTTTTATCAAGATTACTTCATGAAAAAACTTTTAAAACTTGCGTTGAAGCAGGAATATTAAGTTTAAAAAATATGATAGAAATATCAAAAAGAAAAATTGATTATATTACAGATTTAGACTTTTATAATGTTGTAGTAACAACAAAGAAAAAAAGAAAATATCAAATAGAAAAGAAAAAAATATTATCTCAATTTAAAAATATTAAAAAAAAAGAAGAAGGATTTAATTTAGATTGTACTAATTTAAATAAAAATAAATTTGAAGAATACAATGCTCTTTTAGATGAAAATTGCCAAAGTTTTTTAACTAGTCCATTTATTAAAAATCATTTATTAAAACAAGGTTTCATAAGTAGAAAAGGTAAAATTTTAAAAGATCCTGATAAATTAATTATTGTTCCTCATATTTCTCAAAAGAGATTTTTACGAACTACTAATTTAAATTTTAGATTTAAACCTTCTCCTTTAAAAAAACAAAAAAAAAATATTGATATTGATATTGATAATGAATATTTTTTAGATAAAAATAATAATAATGTTCAAAAACAAGAAAATGAATATCAAAAATTAAAAGAAGGATTAAGTGGAAGTAGAAATAGAAAATATAAATTACCCCCTATGATTACTAATAATTCTTTTTATAAAAAAAATAATAATTATTGGAAAGAATATAAATTTGGAAAAAATATTTTTTTTCCTTCTTTTCATTCAAGCAAAAAAAGTGATTATTTAAAAAAAAGAGATTTTTTAAAAATATTAGAGCAATTTGAAAATAAAAATGATAATGTTTTTAAAACTTATCAAAAATGATTTTTAATTATATTTAAATAAATAATAATTGATAAAACCTAATATTATTTTTCATAAATATATTAATATTTTACTAACTAAAATTATTAATAGTAATTAAAGACATATAAATTTATTCTTCATTTAATTTTTCATTTTCATTATTCTCATTTAAAATTTCATTATTATTATTATTTTCAATATTTTCAATGTTTTCATTATTATTATTATTATTTTCAATATTTTCATTATTATTATTATTATCATTATCATTATCATCATTAACAAGATTTGAACTTCTAATTTCATTATCATCATTAATATTAAATCCAGTATTTCTAATATAAGCTCCATCATTATCTTCATTATTATTTTTTTCTTCCATTCCTTTTTCAATTAATAATTCCTGATCTTGATTATTCATTTCAATATATAATGATTTTCTTTCATTATCAATAATATTATTTTTATTACCTAACAATTGTTCTTCAATGCTTTTTTTTTTAAATAAACCACAATCTCTAAAAACTTTAATTAAAAATAAAGATAAAAGTGGAAAAGATAAAATAGTAGAATAGCAAAAAACAAAAGCAGAAGCAAAAACTCTAAATCCTGTATAATCAGTATCATTAGAAATCCAAAAGAAAATACCAGAATTTTCAATGATATTAAAATCAGTGAAAATACATAAAACACTAATAAAAATAGAAAATAAAGAATAAATAAAAGCAATAATAATAAAAATAAGATAAATAATTTTATTTCCTTTTCCTATACATTTATTTAACCAAAAACAATGATGTTCAAATCCTTCAACACATTTATCACAAATAAAACAATGTTTGATAAAAGAAGATTTTTGAATAAAACAAATAGGACAATATTGTTTAACATCTTTATTTTCATCAATTAAATATTTTAAAGGGTTTTCTCCATTAGCATCTCTTATAATTTCATCATTATTGGCATATCCTGATTCAAAACTTAAAAGAAGAAAATAAGATAATAAACATAAAGAAAATAAACATACATTAATATAAATATAATATTGAAGTTCATCATTATTCATAAAAGGTAAAATAAACCCAATACAAAAGATTTCAGGAAGAATAATTAATAACCAAATAAATTTTTTATAAATATTTTCTCCTCTAATATAATTAACAGGCATATCTAAAGAGAATAAAGGATTAAAATCTTGTTCTTCTAAAATAGAAATAATTTTATAATATTTTTTCTTAACAGCAATATCAAGAGGAGTTTCCCCATGTAAATTTTTAATATTTTTATCAGCACCATTTTGAAGTAATTTCAACACAATTTTTTCTTTAACAGCTTGAACAGCTAAATGAAGAGGAGTATAACCTTCTTTGTCTTTAGCATCTATACTTACTTTTAAACTAAGAAGAAAAGAAACAGTTTCCTCAGCTCCAGAATAACAAGCCCAATGTAAAGGAGTGGAACCACATTCATCAATAGAGAATACATCTTGTGCTTGATAATGAATAAAATAAACCATTATTGAAGGTTGATTACTCTCTGCTGATAAATGCATTACATTTTTTCCTCTATTCGTTGTCGCTTCTACTGTTGCTCCATTTTCTATTAGTAATTTTGCTATTTTTATATTTCCTTTAGATGATGCATAATGTAATGCCGTGAAACCTTCTGAAGTCTTCTCATTCATAAATTTAGATAATTGATTTGATGCACCGAAACCTAAACGCTTTTTTAATTCTTCAATTATTAATGAAGTCATTTCAAAAGAATTCATAAAGACACTTCGATGTAAACATGTATATCCATCAGCCTCTTTTAGTAACCATACTTTGTATTCAGGATTACCAAAATATTCTCTTAAAGTTTCTAATTTTTCTTCTTTTATTGCTTTAAAAAATTCTTGGGAAGTTATTGTATCTTCTATGTTTATGAGATTTGAATTTTTTGAAAACATTTTTTTTATTTGAAATATTAAACTATTATAAATAAAGTTTAAATATATTGAATTTTATTCAAGAAAAAAAAATGCCTAATTATGGAGATCCAAAATATTGGGAAGATAGATATAAAGATCAAAAAGGTTCTTTTGATTGGTTAGAAGATTATAAAAGTTTAAAGCCAACAATAAATAAATTAAATTTATCAAAGGAAAAATCAAGAATATTAAATTTAGGATGTGGTAATTCTCCTTTTTGTGAAAATATGTATGATGATGGATTTCATAATATAGATAATATAGATATATCAAACAATGTAATAAACATAATGAAAAATAGAAATATAAAAAGACCAGAAATGACATTTTCAGTAATGGATGTTAGAAATTTAAAATTTCAAGATTCTTCATTTGATTTAGCAGTTGATAAAAGTACAATTGATGCTTTATTATGTGGTGATTTTGCTTATGTAAATGTTGCAAAAATGTTAAAAGAAGTTATTAGAGTTTTAAAAAGTAAAATTTATTTTATTTATTCTTTTTTTCAGCTGGAGGTTATTATATGGCTATTTCTTATGGAGAACCTAAAAATAGGATTTTTCATTTTCAAAGAAAATTCTTAAAATTTGATATTCAAACTATTAAAATTTCTAAAGGAAAAGGAAGTGAAGCTAATGTTCATTATATTTATTTGTGTAAAAAGTTGGAAGATGCTGATAAAGTTTGTGAACAATATTTTACACAATGTTTAAAAGAAATTTAATACTCTATAGAATATCAAAAGTAAATTTTTTTTTTATTAAAGATAAGAATGATTTTATTTTAGTTTATAATTATTTTTTTATTTTATTTGAATTAAATATATAGGGAATTTTAGCATATTCACTTTTTATATATTTTTTTGAGTGAGAAAAAATTTAATTTAAATCACTTATAAATCTTTTAAAAAAATTTTTTATTTAACATTCAAAAAATTAAATTAACTTTTAATTATCTTGTTCAAATCTTCTAATACAAGCTCTTTGATGTTGTTTAATATTTTTTTTAAAAATTTTATGACAATAAGGACAACAATTAGGATCTTGTTCTAATTCTAAATTTGTATGATATTCTAGTATTTCATAAGTTTTTTTTAATTGCTCAATATTCTCTTCTCCATGACCATCAAGACAAGCATTAATATGTTCATTTATTTCATTTAGATCCATATTTTCAAAAAATGTAAAATTACAAATTGGACATTTCTCTTTATTATTTTTATTGTTATTTTCTTTTTTTTTATTATGATTGTTAACATTATTTCTATAATCATTATTATTTGTTATTTCCTCTTCTGATATATTACTTTCATTATAATTTTTATTGTTTCTTTTCCTTCCAAGATGATTTTTATTCGTTTTTTTATTATAAAAATTTTCTGAATTTATATCAATATCAATATTGTTTTCTTCTTCTTCATCTTCATTATTTGAAAATGAATCTATTAATTTTGTTCCATCTTCGTTTGTTAATATTGGATTACCATTTATATCGTATTTAATTTCTTTTATATCTCCTAATCTAAAGCCATAAAATCTATTTTCATTATATTGTTTTTCTCTTATTGGATCTGTTTTCCTACTATATTTTCCATAATATCTTAATTTTTTCATTATTATTCTTTCTTCTTCTTCTTTATGATTTTCTTCCATTGTTTGTTAATGAAAAAAAATTAAATTTTTTTGTTTGTTTGAATTTTATCTTATCCTAATATATATTTTAATTTATTTTTCTAATTAATTATTATCAATTTCACAGTTATTTTTACTATAAAATCAAAAAAGCTATTTGAAAAATAAAAAATCAATAATTTTTGCTAGTTTTTTAATAAATTATCAATACAATAAATAATAAAATATTTTTATATATGCTAAAACCTAAAATTTAAATTAAATTCATATACTTTCAAAATCAATTAATAATAGATTTTATTATCTATATAAAACCCAATATATCTTTTTAATAATTTTATAAATCATAAAGTTATATTTTAATCTTTTTTATTTAAAGATTTTGTTAATATCACCAAAAGCTTTTAAAGATTGCTTATTAATAATAACTTTTTCTCCAATACTTATATATTCAGGATAAAACTTTAATTCAATATAATTTTAGTTTTATTATTTGAAGTTATAATAATTTCATTATTTTCACTTTATTCAAATGAATATTTATGTTGGTTGATCAAATTTCAAATACATTTTCTTCCTCAAAATTATCACTAAAAAATAAAAAAATATTATTGTGTTTTTTTTGTGATAACACTTTATCTAATATGTTTAACGTGTTTAAAAAATGCTGATAATTATTTTTAAGAATTTTTCTACTACCATCAATTGTCTGAATTTCAATTTTTCAAATATTTTAATAAAGAATGAGAATTAATATCTGAAAAAATCATTCTTTTTTAATATCATTTTTTGAAAAATTTATTTTTATTTTAATAATATATTACAATATTATCTTTATAATAATATGAACCTTCTGTTTTTTTTGAGTATTTTTTTTTCCATTACTATTACTTTATAATTTCTTTCTTTGTTTGTCCTAAATAACATTTTATTTTAGATTTAATTTTTTCCTTTATTTACAATTTATTAGAATTAAATTATTTGCAACATTAATAATATTTTAATATATTTCAAATTCTTCTTTTGAAATTCTTATTTATATTATCTTACTCCTATTTTATAATAATATTCTCCTCCTCCTTCTTCTTATTTAAATTGTATTTGAGTTGTGAATTATTCTATTCTTTTTATATTTACATTACATTATTTTAATTTATATTCTAAATTTCCATAATCATATTCTATTTTATAATATCTATTTTTCTCTAATTCATATTTTGAAAAGTGTATTTATATTATTCTCTTTAATCATATTATTTTTTGATGTTTTAATTTTGAGAGTTTTTATTGTTTGGATTTTTTGTTCTATATCTTTTTCTTATTTTAGCTTTTGCATTATGATTATATAAAATTTTTCTTTTCATTTTTTTTCTCACTTACTTCTTCATCTCAAATGAAACAAGATTTAATTAAATTGAATTTATTCAATATTATGATAAAGAAACACTATAATTTTAATTAATATTTA
Organism: Isotricha intestinalis; assembly: GCA_023807065.1. Classification (NCBI taxonomy): domain Eukaryota; phylum Ciliophora; class Litostomatea; order Vestibuliferida; family Isotrichidae; genus Isotricha; species Isotricha intestinalis. The sequence goes on from JAJJLU010000354.1 coordinate 41,686, forward strand.
AAACTTTAACTAAATAATAAATTTTTATAAATAAATAAATATATATGAGTTCAGTACCAACTACACCAAAAAAATATAAATCAAAAATATTAGAAAAAAGTCCTTCAAAAGATTCAAATAACATTATATTTCCAAATAAAGAACAAATAAATCCAAATAATATAAAAATAAATGTAGAAACAGAACCAGAAAAAGAAATAAAAAAAAATATTAAACCAAAAAATAAAAATTCAAATATTCATGAAAATAATCAGATTAAAAAAGAAAATAATAATAATAAACAAGAAAATAAAAGAAATAGTAGTTCAATTTTAAATTCTGAAAAATCAAAAAAAAAAAGAAAATTCAGTGATAGTAAACCAAAAAAAAGAAAAGTTAAAATAAGTGACAGTATTGATGTTATTCAAATAGAATGCTGGAAACAATATAATTGTGATATGAGTGAAATAAATACAGTTAAAAAAAATTCTAAATATAAATGTTGTTATATAATGTAAGTTAATATGGTAATTTTTGTATAATTAGTAACATTTAATGGTATGTTAATTAAATAATAAATTAATAATAATAATTCAATATTAAAAAATTTTTTTAAATTAATAATATTTAAACCAATAAAAAACGCAAAACAAGCACTAATAAATAGAAAAAAAAACACCCATAATAATATATTTTATGATATATTAGGATATATAATTTGGGCAAATTATTAGGTAAATTATTCATCAATTGAATTTACTCTATCTATATTTTGTTGTGTTTTTACTTTTATAAATTATTTAAGTTTGTTTCTTTGAGATTAATTTTCATCATATATTTTTCTTAATAAAATATTGAGGCTCTAAATCTTTTGTTAATGAATTTGATTTTTATGACGTAAAATATGTATATTTGTTATTGACTTTTTTATATTTATTTCATTTTCATGTTAAGATGATTTTATTAAAAAATTTCTTAAATAGAAATGCTATATCAAAACTTTTCTCATTTGGTATTTTTTTTCTCTTTTATATATTCATTTATTGATATTTATGTTTTTTCTTGTTAACTTTTTAAATCTAATTTCAAATTAAATCCACACAGTTTTAAATCATTTTATTTGCTTTTATTGTTTTTAATGATTTTAACAATAATTTATTTTTAAATAAATTTAATAAAGAAAATATAGAATTGAAATGGACACTAAAAGTAATGAAATTCGAACTATTTTATTATTAAAAATTAATTCGGAAATTAATGATAACAATAATAAAATTGAATTTAAAAGTTTATCAAATAAAAAAAATGTAATAGAAAATTATAAAATCGAATTTAATGAATTTTATCAAGGATTTGAAAATAATTTTATATCAAATAATTTATTTCAATTTGAATCTCCAATATCAGAATTAGACACAAATCCAACTTTGATAAAATCAAAAAAATTAAATGAAAAAAAAGAAGAAAAAACAGAAAAAATTTTTCCATTAAAATATCTTCAATCTTTATGTGAAGATTTAAAATCAAATAAACCTTTAAAAAGAAAATTAACAAAAAGTAAAACATGTTAATTTTTTTTTATAAATAAGATTTAAGAAAATTAAATCAAATGTAAAAAAAGTTAAAAAAATTGTGTATTCTTTATTTTTTATTATCAAGCATTCTAAAAATATATATATTTAGTATTTACTGATCTATTTATATTGTATTATATAGTAGAGTTTTAAAAATTAAATTAAATATTTCATTATTTTTTAATTTTAATATATTAATTTTCTTAAATATATAACAAATTAATTAAATGTATAGTTTTTCTCATTCAAGAGGATTATCAGAACAAAATAAAACTTTATATACTTCAGAAACAATTAATAGATATAATAAAAATTATGGAAGTGATTTTAATGTATTAAAAATTAAAACAAAAAAAGAAAGAAATATTAATTTAGCTAAATTTCACACTAATGTTTTATTTAGAAAATTTAATTTGTATACAAAACCAAAAATAAATTATAAAATAAAAGGAATAAATAATTCAAGTTTAAGCTTATTTTTAACAAAAGTAGAAACAGAACATCAAATAAAAACAACATCAACAATAGATTCAAGTAAGCAAAAATTATTTGAAAAAACAATAAATTTAAAAAAATATACAACTCAATCTTTATCAGATAATAATCTTGAAATTGAAAAATATAAAAAACCTTATTCTTTTAATGAATTAATTAGTGAATGTTTAGAACAAGGAAAAAATAATATTGATACTCTTTCTAATTTTATAAATAAATCAAGAGTAATTAGGAAATTTAAAATAAATAAAGAAATTCAAAAAAATAAATTATTAGAATTAAAAGAAAATGAATTATTAAAAAATAGAAAAATAGAAAATATATTATATAAACAAAGAATAGCAAAACATTATTTAGAAAATTATATGAATGCTTTACATGACTATTTATTATATTTATATAATATAATAAATAAAGAAAAAGAAGTAATTTCAAATTTATTAATAAAAAAAAATGAACTTCAATTAGATATAATTCAAATATTTTCTAAAATAGAAAAAAAAGAAAAAATATTAGAAAAAAATAAACAATATAAAATATTTTTATTATTAGTTAAATTTAATGTTAAAGACTTAACATTAATTTCAGAAGAAGATTTAAAAAAATATGGTATTCAAATATCAAATAAAGAAAAAGAAAATTTAACAAATAAACTTTTAAGTCCTCAGAAAAGTAGAATTAAAAATAGGGAAAAATTAACTTCTAGAAAGTTAATTTCTTTAAAAAATTTAGGTAAAACAAGAAAAAAAAGAAGTTCTGTTTTTGAAACTGAAAATCTAATATTTGAACAAGAAATTGATCCTTCTTCAAATCCAAAAATTTTTCAAAGTGTGGATGAATTCTTTTTTCGCCTTCAATTTTTAGATAATAAATTAAGAGATTTAATTGAAAATTTTAATTATGTTAAAATTGAAAAAGAAGAATTAAATGAAGAAAAAAATAAAGTTGAAAATATTTTAACTGATAATAAAAATTCTGATATTAGAATTATTAATTCTATGAAAAATCAACTTACTAAATTAAAAGAAAAAAATAGTTTTTTACAAAATAAAAAATTTTTCATTAAAAATAATAATAATCATATTAAATATATTTCTCATAATATAATATTTTCAAAATTAAAAAATATTATATTAAAATATCCAATTAACATTGAAAAAGATTTAAATATAATTAATTTTTATGAAAATATAAATTCAAAATCAAAACAAATTTTAGATAAAGGAAAATATTAGAATAAAAATATATTTTGTTTAAAAATATTAGAAACTCTTTTAATAAAATATTCTTCTTTAATAAAAATATATTCTTCAAACCCAAAACAATATCCTTTATATGATAATATTGTTCATGAATTAGAAGAGAAGAAGAAATATGAAAAAAATGAAAAAAATAAATATAAAGAAATAAAAAGAAGAGAATTAATATCAAAAAAAGTAATTGAAAAAAATCAAAAAATAATAATTACCTCAAGAAGAAAAATAGATAAATTTGATTCTTTAATGAAAATCCAAAGACAAATAGAAAAAGAAGAATTAGAAAGAATAAGAAAATTAAATAAAATAGACGAAGGAAAATATGCAACTTGGATAAGTTATTAATAATATTAAAAGAAATAAATATATATGTAAAAAAACTAAAATTAAAATAAAAAAAAAATTTAAAATTAAAAAAATCCTTATTAAATAAATATTAAAAAAATGTCAGATAATGAGAAAAAAATAAAAGTAAAAAGACAAAAAACAGTAGAATGTTATAATAAAACACAAGACTTATTATCATCAAACGAAGAATCAAATCAAATAAATATAACAATAAACACAAATTCAAAAAATAAAATATCAAAAAGAAAGAAAAGAAGGAGTAAAAGTAAGCAAAAAATAAAAAGGTAAAAAAACAGATTATAATTTTTCTCCAAAGAAAACAATATAATAATATATAAATGAAATAACTCCAGTTCAAAATTTGAATATAAATATAAATTATAATAAAATAGAAAGAAAAAAATTCATATAGTCAAGAAAAAAAAAGAATATCATCATTATGGAGAAAAACAAAAAATTTTCAAAAAATGTTAAATGCATTTCTTCATCCTTCAGTAGTAAAAATAGATGATAAAGATATATTTTGTGATACATTAAAGACAACTCTTTTAGATAATGATAATACAATAAAATATAGACCAATATTTAAAAAAAATACAACAAATAATCATTATAATATAACTTTATCTCAATTTTTAAGAAAAAGTGAAGTTGAAAAAGAATTTATAAGAGTAAATTTAAAAGCAAAAGCATTTCAATTAATAACAGAAGGAATTTCATCATTAAATAATACACAAAATATTATTGAAGAATTTGAAAAATTATTTAGTCAAAATCCTGAAAAAGATAGATATTTACCAGAAGATAAAAATCATTTATTTAATCAAAGATTATCAAATGGAAAAACATTATTATATATTGCATGTCAAGAAGGTGCAACTGATATAGTAAAATATTTTTTACAAAAAAAATTAAATCCTAATATTAAAGCTATTTATTTTGATATGGAAGATACATGTTTATCTGTTTCTGTCAGATGGAATTATTATGATATTGTTAAATTAATTTTGGAAAGTAATAGAATTTATGAAGAAGATATTGAAGATACTTTAGAAAATGAAATTTGTAATGATAAAATCAAACAATTATTAATTTCATATATTCCTGATGATAGAAAAAAAAGAAAAGGTTGTACATGCTTTTAAAAAAACAATATTTTTAATTGTTGTAAATGTATTATTTTTGTTTAATATTGAGGTTATTTTTATTAAAATTAGTATGAAAATGGGAATATAAAAGTGAATATATATATGTATTTTATAGTAAATATTAAAATTCTTTTAGTTTTTTTACTTTTTTTTTTTTAAAGTTATTTTTTGTTCAGAGAGGTGGTAACTTATTTCTTCAAATAAATTCGAGAAATGACAAGTATTAAACATCATCACTTAATAATTATTAAGATTAACTTCTTTATAATAAATAATAAAATATATTTATGGTTTAATTAAATATTAATTAATTAATATGTAATATTTATTTCCTGTTCTTAAAAAAAAGTAATCAAACTATTTTTTTTCAATTATAAAGAAAATATAATTTCATATTTTTTAATCAAACTAATTTAATTAAAAAAATTTTATATGATTATTTTAATTTATAATTATTATAAATTAAATATAATTAATATTTATTCTTTTTGTTGTTTTTTCAATATCATCAAGAGATTTTTCTAATTTCAATTTATTTTTATTTAACAAATCATTTAAATAATTGATTCCATGATGATTAATATCAATAGTAGAAAATTCAGAAGAAGAAACAATGGTTTCTAATTCATTCATTAAATTTTGATTTTGATTAGTTAATAATAAAATGTGTTGTTTTAATTTTTTATTTTCTTCAACAAAATAATTTTTTAAATCAATTATTTTCTCGATATATGAATTTTTTTTATTTGAACTTTGATAAGTACTATTTTCAAAATATTCATAATTACTTCTATTTGTATAAGGGTTTATATTTGAACAATGATTTTCTTTATTTTCTAAAGAATTATTTATTGAATTATTAATTGAATTATTTTGGTTTTTTTTATCTGAATTTTTAGGTGTATTTGCAAAAGAAAAAGTCTTATTATTATTATTTTCTTTAAAAGAATATGTATCATATTTTATATTTAATTTTTTAGGGGATTTAATTTTATAATTTATTTTTGAATATATATTGTCCTTTATAAAATTATTTTCTGTATTAATTGGAATTGCTTTTTTTATTTTGTAATTTAATATTTTTCTATATGTTGGTTCTTTAATATTATTTTCTTCATTTAAATTTTCAAATTCATTATTACTTTCTATGTATAAATCTTTATTATGAAAAGACTTTGAAAATTTATTCTTATTATTTTTTTCTAAATTTTTATAATTATTATTTTTTATATTTTTTATTTCATTTTCATATTTAATATTTAAATTTGTTATTTTTTCTTGAAAAGTATTATTTAAATTATTAATTTCTTTTTCAAACATTTCTTTATTTAATTTATTCATTTCTTCTTGTTTTTCTATTTCATTATTTAATTGATTAATATCATTTAAAGCTTTTTTATAATTTTCATTTAATTCATTATTTTCTTCTATTAATTTATTATTCGTTAAATTAATTTTAATATATTCTTGTTTTAAATTATTATAATCTTGATTTATATTTTCATAATTTTCATTTATTTTATTAAATTCAATTTCATTTATAATTTCATTATATTTATCATTCTCAATTTTTAATCTTTTATAATCATTATTTATATTATTTATTTCTTCATTTAAAGAATTTATTTCTTTTATATTTTCTTCATTTTCTTTTTGACAATTATCAAGCAAAGTTTTAATTTCAATATTTTCATTTTCTAATTTTAAATTTTCTATTTCTAAATCATTTATTTGAGAAAGTAATTTTTTATTTTCATTTTGAATTATTTTATTATTATCTAATAATTTCTCAAATCCTACTTTTAAATATTCATAATCATTTATAATTTTATTTAATTCATTTTTTAAATTTTCATTTTCTTCTTTTAATATTGTATTATATTCTTCAACACAAATTAAATTATTTATTTTTTGTTCTTCTTCATAAATTTGATCTTTAAGTTGATTAATTATTAAATCTCTTTCATTATCATTATTATAAGAATTTAAACTTTCACTTTTTGACATATAATTATATTTAATTTTTAGAAAAATAATTATTTCAAATTATTAAATAATTAAAATAAAAATATTAAAAAAAAAATCCCAAAATGAATTTTTAAAAAGTATGGAAATTTCAAAATAAAAAATTCCTTTATCTTATATTGATAATAATTTTCATATTTATTTTAAATAATTAAATAAAAAGTATCTAAGGTTAAATCCTAAAAAATATAGATTCAAAAGGAATAATTAAATTTTATTTCTTTTAATTCTTCTATTTGAATGATATTTTTAATGATATATGTTATTTTCAAAAATTGTGAATCATAATTACCTTCAATATTATATGAAGTTCCATTATTTAATATTGCTAATGCTGTATTATTATTTACATTTTTGATATTTAAAATAATAATTTTCTCTAAAATATTATCTTTAAAAGAGTAAATTTCTAAATTATTTTTATTAGTATTAACAAATAATTTTTCATTTTCATATTTAAAACTAACTCTCCAATAATTTTCATTTTCAATAACAAATCTCTCATCATTATCATAAAAAATTTCTCCTTTTGCTTCACCATAATCATTTAAATTAATCATTAAATTTAATTTTCTGTTTCTTAAAACATAAGAATTTCTAATATAATTATCAAAAGTATCTTGAAAAGGAACAACACACCCTCCTCTTAAAAAAATATTAATATCTTTATATTTTCCAGAAAGGTTTTTTCTTCTATCTGTATCATTAGATTTAATAGATTCATTACCATTAGGATATAAATTCCATAATCCTTCAGGAAATGTTTTATTATAAGGTATTTCAGAATTTTCTACAAAATTAGGAAATAAAATAAAGCAATCACCAATCATTACTCTTTCATCAATATCAAAATATGAATTTTCATCATAAGGAAAAGTATAAAACACAGGTTTAAAAAAACCACTTTTTTCATTTAAACTAACATAAAACATTTCAGAATAAATATACCTTAATAAACTATATCTATAATTAATAGCATTTTTAATGTAATTTAAACTATTTTCATCAAAAGACCAAGGAAATTGATTTGTAGAATAAATAAAATTATGATTTCTACTAAAAGGATAAAAAACACCTAAATTATGCCATCTAACACATAAATTAGAATTAGCATTATCCATAAAACCACAAATATCATCTCCAGTCATAGGAATACCAAAAATATTAAATTGAAAAATTCCACTTATTGAATTTTTCATATCATCTATATTAGAATGATTATCACCTAACCAATGAAAAGCATATTTCCCAATTCCAATAAAATTACTTCTTGTTAAAACAAAAGGACGAAATTTTAATTTATTTAAAAGAAAATAATAAGTACTTTTTGAATGAAAAAAGGAAATTAAAGGTTTAGTATTATAAGAAGCATATTTAATATCATTATCACCATAATTGATAGCATTTTCATTAATACTTCCAGTAGAAATATCTAAATTATGACCTCTAAAACCAGGAATATAAGGTAAATCTTTATAATAATAATAATTATCTTTTTTATCGCAAATTTTTGCTATTTCTCCAATACAAGGATGATCTCTTTTTAACATTGCTGGTTCATTCATATCTAACCATATACCATCATATTTAATTAAATTATAATATAAATTTAAACCATAATGCCATATTATTATTGTATTTGGATTAAAAAAATCTGGAAATACTGTATCTCCTGGCCATACATTACTTATTAATGTTTTTTTTGTATAATTTGATTTTATAAATATATTTAATTCGTTTCCTAATTTCACAAAAGGATTATTTTTATTCTCATATGATATTCCCAAATCGACTATAGGAATAAAATGATAATTTTCATTATGTAAATTATTCACAATTTTTGATAAATCACTGAATTGATCATTAATAGTGAATATTTCAAATTCACGTAGAGAATCTATATCAATCCACATAGTGTCAAAAGGAATCTTATTTGTTTTATAATTAAGAATAACATCATTAAATTCTTTTGAACTTTTATAACCATATCTACTTTGATGAAAACCAAAAGACCAAAAAGGAGGAAGAGTAGGAAACCCTAATAAAAAATGAATATATTTATTAACTTCTTCAGGAGAATTTCCAAAAATAATATAATAATCAATTATTCCTCCAATAGTTTTATAAATGAGAGAAATATTATCATTTGAATTTGTTTTGATAATAATATCTTGCATATTTGAATTAACAAAAACAAATCCTAAAAATATATTTTCATATTTAGTTTTATGCAATCCAATAGGTTGATGACCCATTAAATTAAATCTTCCTTCTCTATCATCTTTTTGTATTCCTCCTGTATCATTTGGCCAAATTGTATAAATTCCATCTTCTAATTTTAATTTGTGATATCTTTCTCCAAAGCCATATATATTATTTGATGTTAATATTGATTCAAATTGAATTAATGTTTCACTAAATAAAAAATTTTCTTCTGAAAATGAATATATTTCTTCTTCATTTGGTGTTAATATTGAAAATGATAATTTGTTATTTGATGGAATTTTTATTTTAAATTTTGATGATGAACTTTTTACATTTGATATTCTATTAAATATATATTTTGGATTTAAAACTTCATTTTCTGGAACTATCCATCTATTATTATTATCTGCATCTAATATTTTTAAATGGAGAAAATTGTCATATTCTATTTGAAGAGATACATTTAAATTTTGTATTAATTTTATATTTTGAGGATTTATTAATTGAGAACATTCATATGGTTTTGGATTAAAAGGTAATTTAGATTTATCATATGAAAATAATGATGATGATTCTTTTGAATGTTTTAGTTTTCCAAGGTAATTTTCATTTGATGTTAATATTGTTGAAAATAATATTATTAATGATAATTTATTATTCATTTGTTTTAAAATATTTTTATATAAATTAAACAGTTAATTATTCATATTTTATAAAATTATTTTTGTGATAAGATTCAAAAATGAAAAAAAAAATTAAAAAAATCAATTTAGTTATCTTTTAAAAAATCCAAAAAAATTTATTTATTTAAAGGGAAATTTCCAGTAACCCAATAATCAATAACTTTATTATTCCAATTAGTTACAATAATAACACCATGTTGATCAAAATATTGTTTTAAAGGTTCTCCTTTTTGAGGATATCTAAAAACAAAAGGTTTTCCGTTAAGAGCTTTTTCAAAATCTTTATCAAAAACATTTCTTCCATAATATTTTCCTTTTAATTCATCCATAGCTTTTTTTTCTTCAGGAGTTAAAGTAACCACCATTTAAATTAAAAAAAAACATTATTATATAATCAAAAAAAATGGAAAATAATAATAATGAAAATCAAAATTTAAATGTATTAAGTCCAAATAATAACAATGAACAATTAAATAATAACAATAATAATAATAATGTAATAAACACAATATCACACAATAATATAGAATCTCAAATAAAAATATATAATCCAGTAAGATATTGTTGTAATTCAAAAAAAAGAATATATTTAAAAAACAATTCAATAGTAATAGTAATAATTATAATATTTTTTATAATATTACCAATATTGTTATTAAATATAATTATATTTCCAAAAATGAAATCAAAAAAATATAAAATAATAAATTATATCTTCGGAAATATAATATTTATAATAAATGTGTTATCATATTTAAATATAGTAACTTCAAGTCCTGGTTATGAAGAAACAATAAACCAAATAAGTGAAAATGAATATAATGAATTAAAGCCAATTGTTACTATAAAAGGAAATAAATATAATTTAAAATATTGTTCTACTTGTAAAATAATAAGACAATTAAGAACTTTTCATTGTAGTCAATGTGGAAAATGTGTTTTAAAACATGATCATCATTGTGAATTTATTAATAATTGTGTTGGAAAAAATAATCATTTAAAATTTATTTCTTTTTTATTGTGTGTTTCTTTATCTTCTATTTTTTGTGTTTTAAATAGTATTCTTATTCCTCTTAAAGAACATAAAAATATGGGTATCATCAGAACTATATTTTTAATAGTTTTAGGAATTATTTGTGCTTATATTTTCCTTAGCCTTTTTCCTTTTAGTTGTTTTCATTTATATTTAATTTCTATTAATATGACTACAAGAGAAGATATTAAAGATTCTAATTATGTTAAAAGTGTAAATAATGGATTTTGTGAAAATTGGAAAGAAGTTTGCAGTGATTGATTAATATTTTATATTTAAAATATTAAATATAATAAAATAATATTATTACTTTTTATATTTATTTCATATAAAAAATTAGAGATGATAATATTAGAAAATAAAATTAAAATTTTGGAAAAAAATAATATTTTTATATTTTCCAAATTATTAACTCTGAAAATAATATAAAAAATATTTTTAATAATAGAATTTAAATAAATTACAAATGATTAAATTTCATTAACAAAAAAAATGGGAAATATAAGTGAATGTAAATGTAAATGTAAAGAAAACAAAAAAGAAGGAGAATTAGATTTACCAAATACAAAAGCAAACATAAATGAAATAAAAAGTCCAGAATTTAAACAGATTAAAAATTTAAATTTATTATTTAAAAAAAATCCAAAAATAGAAAAGAATTTAGAAGAAGAAGAATTATCAGAAATAAAAATAAATGAAGAAGATAATAATTATTATAATTTTAAAATAAAAACAGAAAATGAAAAAAGAACAAGAATAGGAACACAAGAAAATTCATTTAAAAAAAGAAAATTAGAAATAAATGAAAAAATAAATTTAGACTTAAATTCAATTTCAAAAAGTGATAGAAGTAATAAAAAAAATATAATTAAAAATCCAAAAAAAAATAATTTTTTTTTTAACAGAACAAAAACTTTCATTGGAACAAATAAATTAAATTATAAAAATGAATTAACAAAAACAAATAATTCAAACACAGAAAGAGAAAATTCTTTTTTAACTCAAATTTCTAAATTTCAGAATAATAATATTAAAAATATCTTTGAAAAATATCATTTAAATTGTATTCAATCAATGAAAAAAATACCAATTAAAACAATAATAAATAATATTAATTTATTATATAATAATAACGATCAAGAAATTATTTTGTTTAAAAGTGAATTAAATGTTCTTCAATTTTCAGGTCAAAGAATTATTCATAAAAAATATTTTAATAGATTTTTAATAAGTACAAAAAAAGAAATTAAAATATTTGCTTCTAAAGAAAAATTTATTACTTTACAAAATCCAATTCAAACTTTTTTTTATAATCAAATTAAAAAATCATATTTTGTTGAATTTGAAAATGAAAAAAAAATTTTTAGTACTTTTGAATATAATAATAAAAAAAATTATTCTCATTTTCTTATTTATTTTAATAATGAAACTTTTCAAATTTTTAGTAGTTTACAACAAGATTTAATTGAAAAATGGATTAGTTTAATTAATTATTTAATTGAGCAAAACGACACTCATACTTATAATAAAATTGAAAATCAATTTGATGAATTTATTTAAAATTATATTATATAAATATGGTGATTAAAAAATAAAATGTTAAAAGTTAAAATAATATTTTTTTATAATATATTTCAAAAAATATTTTTATTTTATGTATTTAAATAAAATATAAATTTTTAATGAAAAATAAAAATGTTGATTTAATTGTTGAAGAAATATATTCTTGTTTACCAAATGATAGATATAAATTTGATAGAATAATGAATAATTTAAAAAATGAAATTGTAGGAGATTATAATTATTCTGATAATATTCCTTCTACGAAAATATTATCATCAAGTGAATATTTTCAAAAGAAAAATTATTCAAATCAAATTCCACAAAATTATTCTCAAAATTATCAAATGAATTCAAATTTAAATAATTCTAATTCAGATTTTATTTATAAAAATAATAATAAAAATAATATATATTCTCAAAATCCAAATTCAAATTTTATGATTGATAATAATAATAAAAATATTATTAATTCAAATTATGTTTCAACTCTTCCAGAAGGAGAATTTTTAAATATGAAACCTTTTCAACCAAAAAGTAATCATAAAATTATTTCCGATGTTCATGCGAATAGTAAATATTATTATCCTGAAGAATATAATTCAATACCAAATAATTTAAATAGACAAAAAGATATGGAATGGAATAATAGAACAAATAATATTATTTATAATACAATGAGAAATAATTGGAATGAAGATGATTTGAAATTAAGTAATAATATTAATCAAATGAGAACTATTGAATATGGACAAAATAATAATAATAATATTATGAATAATAATAATATGTTTAATAATAATATATTTAATCAAAATAATATGATGAATAATAATAATATAATTAATAATAATAATTTAAGTAATTTAAATTCAAATATAAATGAAAATTTATTTAGAAATGAAACTTTTGGAAATCAAAATAGGATGACAAATAATATGATTAATTTAAATAATATAAATAATAATATGAGTAATATGAATGAAATGAGTAATAATAATTTTAATAATAATCCAATGCTTAATGCTAATAGAAATTATCTTTCTCAAAATATGAACAATCAAAAAAATTTCAATTCCTAATATTTCAATAAACTTTATTGTTTAAATATTTTTTTTAAAAAAACAAATGAACCCCCATTTTACTTGATTAAACTATTATTTTATATATTTATTTATAATTAAATTGTATTAACATCATTAACCAATTGTTGCATTAAAATTTTAATTTCTTGTATTTTCTCTTTTTCTTTTTTTTCACTGAATTCACTTCTTTCATTATAAAGTAGTCTAAAATTATTTTCATTAATAATATTTTGAGGTTTATGATATAATTTCAAATTATTAATATCTTCACTTACATTTAAAACATTATTTATAGAAGTATTATTTATCTTATGTTTAAATTTTGATTCTTTATTAATTAAATTATTTTTTTTATTATATGAATTATATATTTTACGCGAACTAACTGATTGATTTTTTAATTTTCCTTTATAATTTCTTTTAATATAATATAAATTATATCTTGAAAAATTATATCTATGATTATATTTTTTATAATTATTAATTAAACTTCTATCATAACTATTATAACTAACTAAACTTTTATTTCTAATCATACTTTTATCTTTTTCTAATTCTCGTTTTAATTCTGCAATTTGACTTTTTAAATAATTCATTTCATTTTGAGATTCTTTTGGTTTTTGAATTTTTAATAATCTATATTGTTTGTTTAAATCTTTTACTGTATTTTCTAATTTAATTATATATATTTTATTTTTATTTATCTCTGAATTTTTCTTTTGAATATCTTTTACTATATTATTTAATTTCAATGATAATTCATTTATTTTTTCTTCTTGTTTTATTATTACATTTTCTAAATCTTTATTATTTTCTTCCATATTTTTATATTTCTTTGACATTAATTTTATTTGGGAATTTAATTGAATATTATATTTTTTTTGAATGTTTATTTCTTGTAATAAAGTTTTTGATTCATTTTTTTTGTTTAAAATATTTTCTTCTTTTTGATTAATTTCAATATTTTTTTTTTCTTTTTGTTTTTTATATTGTTCTATTTTAATTGATAAATAATTCTTTTCATTTAAAATTTTTTTATGTTCTAATAAAATATTATCTAATTTATTTTGTAATAAAATATTGTTATTTCTTATTTCTTTAATTTCATCTTTTTCTTTATTAAATATATTTTCTTGATTTATTTCAATTGTAATTTTACTTTCTCTTTGTTTTTTAATCTCATTTTCAACATTTAAAATTTTCTCTTTTAATTCATTGATTTTTTTTTCTTTGATTTCATTATCTTTTTTCAATTCTTCTTTTTCTTTTTTTAATTGAATAATATTATTTTTATTTTTATTTTCATTATTATTATTCTTTTTTTCTTTCAATTTATAAATTTTATTTTTTAACTCATTTAAAAGATTATTATTTTCATTTATTTTAATATCTTGTGATTCAATTGTTTTAATTAAAACTGATTTTTCTTTTTCTTTATCATTTACTTGTAATTTTAAATTATTTGTAATTTCATTTTGAGCTTTTAAATTTTGAATTAAAGAATTATTTTCCTTTTGAAGAATTGAAATATAACTTTCAGATTCAATTGGAGATTTTATATCTAAATTTTCATAATCATGTGAATCCATTTTTTATTTGTTTTAGTATATTTAAAAGTTAATTTTATAATTATACATTTATAAAAAAGATTTATTACATATTTTCTTTTAATAATATATTTAATATATCAATATTAAATTTATGAACAAATATGCATAAATATTTTCAATTAAAAAGATTAATTATAATTTCTTATTCAAAAAAAAGAAGAAAAAGTAAAAAAAAATTAAAAAAAAAATTATTTAAAAAAAATTAAAATGAGTATTTCTTCAAAAAAAACAATAAGTAGAGACTCGAAAGAACAAAAAGAAATAAAAGATTTATTTAAAAATAATGATTTAAGAAATTCAATTCAAAATTTATCTATGGTTTTACATAATTCAATTGTAAAAGATAATAACTTAATAAATGTAATAATTAATAATTTAAAAGATAAAAAAGATGTTTTTCAAAATTCAAAAGGAAAATTTGAAATAAAAATTTTTATCAATATTTTATTATATGAATTACATTATATAATAAGTCATATTCAAAATAAAAATAAAGCCTTTTTTGATGTTACAGTTAAAACAAAAGTAATAAATTTTTTAAAATATTTTTTTTTTGATGATTTACATGAAGATATTAATTTATCAAACGAAGATTTTATAAAAAATATTTCTTCAGATAGTAATATAAATGATTCTTTAATAATGTCATTATTTAAAATATTATTATATTTAAATAAAAATGGTTTTAATGACTTTTTCAATCAATATTTCTCAAAAGAAAAATCAGATATAGGATTTATTATTATAAAAATCCTTCATTCACTTTATGAAATAAAAAAATTTGTTTTTGAACAAAATAATACTTATTCAAATAATGATAAAAAATTTGTAAATAATGCAATTAATTATTCATATCCTTTTATTCTTGATTATTTAATTAATATTGATTTAGAATATAATGCAAAATATACTACTTTATCTATTGTTAATTCAGATAACTATGAAATTTTATTTGAAGATCTTTCTAACGAACCTGAATTAAGAAAAAAAATATTGACAATGTTTAAAAGAAATTATTATAAAGATGATGAATATAAAAAAATTAAACAATTTATTCAAGAAAATAAAAGTTTAGAAACTTTATTTAGTAATTTAAAAAAAAATTTTCAAAATGATATAAATCAAAGAAATCATTTTTTTTCTGAAGTTAAATCTTTCTTTTTAATTCAAACTGATTTTATGATTGAAAGTGATGATAAAAAAACAAAATTTGAAAAAAATAAATCTTATTATGACATCTCTGATATGAGTTATATGATACAATATATTACTTATTTAATTGATGAAGATAATAAATTAACTAATAATAATAACTTTTATGATGAATTTGAAAAACAATTTATTAAAGAAATTATAAAAATTACTTCAAAAAATCAAGAAATTCAATTTATTTTTATTAATTTTTTAATTGAATTACTTTTAAATTTAAAAGAACAAATATATAAGAAGAACACATCAAAAATAATATTTGATATCATAAATAATAATATTTCCAATTATCAAGAAATTAAAAAAAAAACAAATTTTTTAGATTTATTTATTCCTGAAATATGTAATAGTGAAAAAGACACTATTTCAATATTTTTTGCTTTTTTAATGTCAATTGGAAATGCAGATGATGAATTAAAACAAATAAGTTGTTCTTTAAGTAACTGTGATGATACAGAAACATTGAATAATATTTTAAAATATATTACTCAATATTATGATAATAATAATAATTCCTTTTCAAAATTTATGGAATCTTTTATTAAAAAATTATATGAAATCATCAATAATTTCAAAAATAATAATAATGAAGATAAAAAATTAAAGAAAGAAATAATAGAAAATTTACTTGATTTTTGTGAAAAAAGTATAAGAAAAAGACCAGAACTTTTTGAAAAATTTAAAGAATATAATTTTATATCTTTTATAAAAAATTGGAATGAATTAAAAGAAGATTGTACAATAATTTATAAATTAATTAAAATATATATTGAACATTTAAAAGAAGAAGAAATAATAAATAAAACTTCAATTCAATCTTTAGTTGAATCTATTCTTGAAAGATATTTAACAATATCAAGTCAAAATGAATTTAATAATTTATCAGAAACTATAAAAGAAATAGGAAATATTTATTTAACTTTAAAAATATTATTTTCAAGAAAAAAATTAAAAGAACCTTTAAATGAAAATATGAAAAAATGTGTTTTTAATTTATGTGATTATTTATCAAAATGTAAAGAATGTTTTAATGAAGAAATTCATAATTGTTTAAAAAATTATTTTGAATATATAATGTCTCTTGTTATAAATCAAAATGAACTAATTTTTCAAAAAAATAAAATTGATTATCCTGAAATTTCAAATAATGAAATAAAAAAAATAATTTATGAAATAATAATTTTAGAATCAGAATTAAATAAAAAAGATTTTTTATTAGATATGATAAAATATATAATTGATTATTCAATTAATCAAAATAATAATATTAAAAATAAAAATAATAATTTAACAGGAAAATTAATGAATAGTGATTTTAAAGTAATATATTGTAATAAATTTATAATTAGTTCTGATTTATTAAAAAATTCTTATAACTCAATAAGTAATTATACTAATTTTATTCTAATGAATCCTTTACCTATTTTATTTGCTTTTCAAATTTTAATAAAACTAAATAAATATGTTTTTGAAATGCTTGATTTTATTATTTTTTTATTTGAAGTCAATGATGGTAATATTAAATTATGTTTAAGAAATAATATTATTAAAATATTATTTAAATTATTGAATAATGAAAAAACCTCAAATACAAAATTATATGAATTAATTTATAGAGGTTTCTCTTTATTAACAAAGTTTTTAAATAAGTTTCTTTTTCAAGATTTAATTTTAGAAATTTTACTGTTTATAAATAATAAATCAAATCCAGATTATTTAAAAATTTCAACAGAAATTTTATCAATTTTATCAACAAATATTAAAATAACTTCTGATTTTAATACTGGAATAATTTTAACAAATATAAATATTAAACAATCAAATATTTTTAATAATATAGAAATCAATGATATTATCATTCCAAATAAAGAAGATACAGTAAGAATTCAACAAAATTTTTATTTTTTTTCTTCAAATGAATCAATAGACTATTTCTATTTACTTGAAATTAAAAAAAATAAAACTTTTATTAAAATATATTTAAAAAATTTAAATTTAATTGTTGATGAAGGTTTAAAAGAAGAAAAAAATAAACCTGAAAAAAATATATATGATATTTTACGTCCAAATGAGAATAATTCTTTTTCTTTTCATTTTTATTCAAGAGAAAAAAATCATTTGTCAATTTCAATAAATAATAAAGAAGTATTTTCTGAACAAATAAAATTTAATTTAAATGATTTAAAACCAAATAATTTCTTCATTGGATATAAATGTAATTATGTTAAAGATATAATTTTTGATAAATGCTTTTCTTTTCCTCATATTAAATTATATAAAATGCAAATTTTTACTGAGCATTCACTAATATATAATTTCAATTCAAAAAATATTTTCTTTGATTTAAAATCAAAAGATAAAATAAATATTTTCTTAGATAAAAACACTAAATTATTTTATAAATATAGTTTCGTTGAATGGGCAAAAAATTCTGGAATTTTAAGAAAAAATAATTTAACGTCTCAATTATATAATTATGCTATTTATCCTGATACTTATATAAGTAAAGAATTAGAATTTATTAATTTAGAAAAATTTATTTTTATTTTATTAAATGAAGATAATATAACTAAAGAATTTTTTGATATTGTCATTCAATTATTTATTAATTACTTTGATATTTTATATAATTCAGAAATTTCAATCCAATTTTTTGAAAAAAAAGAATATTTTAATTTATTCTATTTTTCTCTTGAGAAAAATAAACAATTTATTGATAGAAATATAATAGACCGATTATATGCAATTATAAGATTAACTGAAGTTAAAGATAGAATAATAAGTAATATATTTTTAAATAACAATTTATTTGAATCATTATCATTTGAAATTAAAAAAGAAATATTAAATTTAATAAATACAGATTTAAAATATTACTCTAATTTAAAGTTAGAAGTAATATTAGATAAATTAATATTTCTTGTATTAGTATCAAATAACGAAGAAGAAATAGATGAAAAAATAATAAGTATAATATTAGAAATAATAAAAAAATATTTTCCTGAAAAAGATAATAAAATAGATACATCATTTTCTGAAAAAATAATGGATAAATCAAAGGAAATATTAGAAAAAATAAAACGATTTATAGAAATAATATATAATTTCAATTCATACATAGATAAACATTTAATAAATTTACACAAAAATTCAGATAATTTAAAAAAAATATTAAAAAACATATTTAAAAAAATATTTTTAAAACAAGAAATAAACATAGAAGAAATAATAAAATATATAAATGGCCATAAAAATATAGAAGAAAAACATAAAAGAGACCTTCCAAAATTAAATAATCCTTTAAAAAATAGTTTAGTATTATCTTTTAAAAATAATTCAATATTAAATGATATAGAAATGGAAAATGAAAATGAAAATTCATTTTCAGAAAGAAGATTAAGTTATACAGGAGGAAAAATACCTAATAAAAATGAAGATTGTTTTCCAAAAGAAAAAACTTCTAATCAATCTTTATTTAACAGAGCAAAAAAAAGAAGAAAAACTTTAGATAATAATACTAATTCAATTAATACAAATGATTTTTATGTTGAAGGAGAAATTTTAGGAAGTGAAAATAAAGATGAAATAATTGCAATGGAAAATTATAAAATTCCTGTTTTAATTAATAAAAATAAAATTTGTACTGGAAATTGTTGTTTATGTCAATTTATAAGAGAATATATGAAAAATTTATTTTTTCATCATATTGGATTTAATGATTATAAAAGGAATTTAATGAAAATTTATTCTGATTTTTATTTGTTAAATTCTAATTTAAATTTTAATTTTTCTTTTTCTTTTTACTTAATGAAAAGAGAAGGACCAAGCAGAAAAAGAAAAAAATTTATTTTAAAACCTGATAAAATATTAAATAATGAAATTGATAGAAGTGAAATTAATAATAGAAAAAATTCAATGAATAACGAAAATAATAATAATGAAGAAAAAGAAAAAAAAGTAGAAAATGAATTTAATATAAAATTTAATTTTTATAATGTTAATAATCATTTATATGAATTTTTTTCTTTGGAACAAATATTTCAAATAAATTTTATAGAAAATACAATAGATAAAAAAGATAAATATCAAAAAGCATATAATTGTTTATTATCAAAAGGAATGACATATTTAAATAGTGTAATAATATTAGGAAAAAAAAAAGTATATCTTCTTTCAAATGTTAATTTATATCAAGATAAATTATATTTTGTTAATAAACCTATTAATAGAGTTTTTTGGGTTAAAACAGACACAAAATATTTAGAAGAACAATGTCAAATTTTAAATTATGCAAAAAATAGTGATAAAGAAATAAATGAAATTGATAAATTTAATAGATTAAAAAAAGATTTAGATATAATGTCATTTTCATATAATGAAATCAATGAAATACACACAAATAAATTTCTACATCAAGATAATTCAATAGAAATTTTTTTAAAAAATGGTTTAAATTTCTATATAGCATATAATCCAGAAGAAGGAAATTCCATATTAAAAAATATAATAGAATATTTAAAACAATCATATATAGAAAGAAAAAAACAATTAAATAAGGAAATAAATGTATCAGAATTATTCCAAAATTTAACATTTTCAAATTTGTCTTTAAAAAACTCAAATTTAATATTTATGCGTAATTCAAATATAATAATTGAGAAAAGTAAATTTGATTTGCATTTCCATAATAATATAGAAAATAAAAAAGAGAAAAACATAAAATTTAAAAAGAAGAAATTTATAATAAAAGAGAAAAATAAATTTTTAGAAAATGTTCTTGAAAAATGGCAGAATGGAATAATAAACACATATGATTATATAATGATTTTAAATACATTAAGTGGAAGAACATATAATGATTTAAATCAATATCCAATTTATCCTTGGGTAATAAAGGAATATTCATCAGAAGAAATAAATTTAAATTCTGATGAAATATATAGAAATTTCCAATATCCAATTTATGCACAAAAAAAAGAAATTCAAGAAAAATTAAAAATAAAATTTGAAGAATTTGAAACAGAAGATGATAAATATCATTGTGGATCTCATTATTCAAATCCTGGTTTTGTTTGTTATTATTTAATAAGAATTAAACCTTTTAGTTTAATTTCTGCTGAAATTCAAGGAGGAAATTTTGATGTTCCTGATAGATTATTTTTCGATATTAAAAGCTTTTATTCTATCGATGAAAAATATCAAGAATTAATTCCAGATATATTTAATTTACCTGAATTATATGTTAATTTTAATAACTTTATTTTTGGAAATTCTTCTGTTAATAATATTAAAGTCTTTAATGTGATATTACCTAAATGGTCAAAAAATTCTCCTAGATTATTTTCTAAAATGTTAGAAAAAAGTTTAGAAAGTGTTTTTGTTTCTAATCATATTAATGAATGGATTGACTTAATTTTTGGATATAAACAAAAAGGAGATGAAGCTATTAAATCTTTTAATGTTTTAAGAAAAGTTTGTTCTGAATTAGAAATTAAAGACAATAATGATGAATCAATTGAAGATAAAATAAATGAAATTTTAAATATGGGAATTAATCCTATTCAATTATTTAATAAATCTCATCCAAAAAGAGAAAAATATAAAAAAATTAATGCTATTTTCGGAAAAGCTGATTTTTTATATAATATTATTAAAGGAAAAGAATATAAAATTGATAATTTTAATGGAAAAAATGTTAAAGAAATGTTTAAATATTATGAATATGTTAATGAAAATTATTCTCAAAGTGAAGGAGGAATTTCTTCTTTTAAAATTGTTTATAATGATAATGAACATACTAAAGGAAAAGAAAAGGAAAAAGAAAAAGAAAACATTATTTATTTCTTTTGTTCTGATAATAAGATTTTACTTCCCCCTACATATAAAAATTATATTGAATTTTCTTCTGATAATGGAATTTATAATCCAAGTAATTCTTTTAGTATAATTAAACCTTATCATTCAATTAAATTTACTTATATTTTAGAACATAATAATTCAGTTATTAATTGTATTAAAGCAACAAATGATGGAAAATATTTAATAATAGGATTTTTAAATGGAGTAATAGAAAAATATAAAATAAAGAAAATTAAAAATGATATAATAAATAAAAAACAAGAGAAGCCGAAAGAGAAGAAAAAATCTTCAATTTTTATTAAATTAATACCAAAAAAGAAAAAAAACAAATATGATACATATATACCTAATAATGATAATAATAGTCCAATAATACCAAATAGAATAAATCCAGGATCAATAATATCAAATGTAACTTCTTCAAGTTCAATAACTTTAAAAACAAATGAAAGTAATAATTATTATCCTATTAATGGAATTGAATTTAATTCTGATATTGTAATGAGTAATTCAAATATATTAAATAATGATTGTATTCTTTTAAATAATAATAATAAATTATTTATTACTTACAAACCAATTATTAAAATAAATCCTTTTAAAAATATTAATGAAATTAATGGTTTTTCATATCATTGTGAAAATGAACAAAAAACTTATAGTAAATTTGGTGAAAATGACAAAAATATATCAAATATATATATATTATTAATTAATTCATCAAATATAATATCAAATAGTATAAATATAATAGATATATGTGAAAGTTATTCAATGTTAATAATTATAGATTCAATTAATATAATATATTTATTTGATTTATTATCATTTAGATTACTTAGAAAAATAAATTATTTGAAATTAACAAATTTTACAAAAAAAATTAAATTTACAAGTATATGTCATAATACAGGAGATTTTATAGTATCTTCTTCAAGAGAAGTAACTTTATTTAATATTAATGGAGTGATATTATCTAAATTAAAATTAGATAATTCAAAATCAAAAATAAATTCTTGTTTTATTAAAAATATAGAAAATACAAAAAGTGATATTAACTTATTTACAGGACATCAAAATGGAAATATAATAATATGGAAATTAATAAACTTACATTATGAAAACAAAGAAAAAGTAATTTATCCTTATAATTTATGTTATAATAAAGAACATCAATTTAATACTTTTCAACTTTCTCTTTATTTTGATGAATTAATTAGAATAGATACAATTAATTATCCTATTAAATTTATTAGATTGTCTGAAGATATGATGAAAATTATTTGTATTGCTGGAGATTATTTTATTACATTAAGATATGATGATAAAAATAAAAATGATAAAAATAAAGAAAAGAAAGATAAAGAAAAAAAGAAAAAAGAAAAAAAATGTAATTTATGTAATAAATCGATTTCTTCTTCAAAAATTGTTTGTACAATTTGTGGAAAAAAATTATGTTCTAATTGCAAAACTGAAGGTATAATTCCTGAAATATCTTTAAAAAATAAAGAACCTATTTGTGAAGAATGTATCTCTATCATTAATTCTTCTAAAAAAACTTTATATGATTTTTAAATTGTTGAATATATTATTTTTATTATTATATATTTCAATATATTAAAAAAAAAATTTATTTTTTTAAATGTTTCATATTTTTTTAAAATAAAATAAAAAAAAATAATTTAAACCAATATTTTATATTTAAAATTTATATATTTTTAATTTATTATTTGAAATTTATTTTTAATTTCTTTTAAATCATTTATTTTTTATTTTTCTTTTCTAAACTAGAATAATATTATTTAAAGTTTCTCTAAAAAAAAATTACATTATCTTTTTTACCAATAACTCTAATAGTAGAATTATCATCATATTTAAAATGATTTTCTTAACATGAAATAAATTAGCAAAGTAAAAAATATTGTTTTCTTTAGAATAATCTTCATTATTAAAAAAAGATTCATTTTCTTTTATTGGAATAGTAATATAAATTTGAATAACCTTTAATATTGAAATTGCTTTTTTAAATTTTTTTATCTTTTAATTTTAAAGTTAAAGTTATTTCATTTTGATTATTTGATTTTTTTTCTTCTATTTTATTATTAGGAGCAATTAAATTTTTTTGATTTTCATAAATATTTTTTCAATAGTAATTTCTTCTTTAAATATTTTTTTCTGATTTTTGTTTTTATGATATAAATTATAATGGTTGTTATTTAAATCTATAAATTTTACTTTTTCCATAATAATCATATTTTTTATCATATCATTATTTAAAGTATTTTCGTTTCTTAATTTTTAAAATAAATATAAATTTTATCTTCAGATATGAAAATTTTTTCAATTTTATTATTAAAAATTTTCTTTATTTATTCATATAAATAATTTGACATTCTTTATAGTTATTTAAAGTATTTAAACAGTTTAGAGAAAATTTTTACATTTATCAAATTTATAAATTTCTTTTTCTTTTGGAATTATTCTAATATTATTAAAATGAATAATTTTTGAGTTATATAAATTAGCATCAATCAATTAATTAATTAAATAAAAATCACCTTTAATATTTTTTATTTCTCCTTTAAATATAGATTTAAATTATTATCATAAAATTCTTTTATTCATTAATTTGAAATTTATGATAATTATTATTTATTATATCTCTTATATTTGGAGAATGATAAATTAAATATTTATTTATATGATCAATCTTTTATTCATTAATGATTCTTAATTAAATATTTTTTATTATCTAAATCTATATCTATTAATTCTCCTGTTATCCTTTTATCATTTATTTTAAATTCTCCAAAAATTTTAAATATTAAATAAAATAAAAAAACATTAAATTTATTCTTTTTTAATATAATTTAAAAATAAAAAAAAGTAATTAATATAAGTATAATATAAAAAAATAATTATTTTTTAAAAAAAAACGATTAAAAAGTAAATTTTGATACTATATATTATATTTCAAAAAAATAAAAAATTCTTAAACTAAATAAGCTAAATAATAATTATAATTATTCAAATATTTTACAATTTTTTACCATTATTATTATTATTATCACTAAGATTATTATTACTATAATTTTTATCATCATCATTATTATTATCATTATCATTATTATTATCATTGTTATCGTCATTCTTATTATTATTATTATTATCATTGTTGTCGTCATTAATTTTTTCCAAATTTTTATTTTCATCATTACACAATTTAATCCACTCATTTAAATTATATTTAACATTATCAACATAGAATTTAATATCTTCTCCTGGAAAAGCCTTATATAAAATTTCAAAAGTAGGAAGAACAATACCTTTAATAAATCCTACTTGACTTCTGGGAGTATCAGCTTTATTTCTATCACATAAAAATCCAATTGGTAATTTTTTTTCTTTTTCTTCATCACCTTCTCTCCAAAATTCTTCATTTAATAAATTAATCCATTTAAAACTAATATTAAAATATTTAGAACAATGACTAATATCAGCAGTATGTAATAAGAAATTCATAATATTTTGTTGTTCTTCCATATTAAAATTTTTTTGTAAATTATTTCCTTCAAAAAAAGAATTTTTAACAATAGAACAAATTTTACTATGATTACTCATATCAGTAGATAAAATTAATTCAATCATTCTTCTTCTAATTAATTTATAATCATCTTTAGATAAATTTTTGAATATATTACAATGTTTATTACTATCAAATAATAGATTGAAAGTTTCAGATAAATGAAAATTTTCTAAAATATGAGAATCATTGTATAATAAAGCTAAAGTATTATTAGATTTAATTAAATAATCATTTGAATAACCAGGATGAGAAAGATCATGAACTAAAGCAGAAATTCCTAATGATAAAATATCGATTTTACCTAATTTTAATATTTTAATTACATCTGTTTTAAAAGTATAAATATATATTGTTTGTAAAACATCTAAAGCATGTCTTTCTGTATGATATATTGCTGTTGATGATATATATTTATCATATATTTCTAATAAGAAATCTTCTAATGTTTTTTCCAATGTAATTTCAAATATATAAAATTGACTCAGTAATAAATATGATAATGTCATAAAATTTATTTTATTCTTTGTCTCTGGATAATATTGAAATATATTAAATGTCTTATCTAATAAATCAGATTCTTTTATTATATTAAAATTTATATTTAAAGAATTTGTTGATGAATTTTTTTTTGAAGACATTTTGGAAAAAGAAGATTTTTTCGTATTTGGTTTATTAATGTTTAATTCCAAATTTATATTATTATTATCATCATCATCACTTGAATTATCAAAGATTAATTCATCATTTATTTCTTCTGTACTTGGAACATGATAAAAATCAAATATATTTCCAATTTTAGGAGTGTTAACTCTATTAATAATATTAGAATCATAAATATTGTTTAAATGAAATTTATCATGAATTTCAGTATTAATTTCTATTTTTGAAGTTTGGAAATTTTTTCTTGAATTTGTAAATTCTTTTTTTTTTGAAAATTTATTTAAATAACCTATTATATTTTCCATTTCTATTGAATTATTTTTTTTATTATATGAAAATGATTCATCTAACCCTTGATATTTATATAATTTTTTGCTTTTAATTATTGAAATTACGAAATTTATATCATCTGCTAATTTTTTATTGTTATTTAATAAATAAGAATGAACTTCATTTAATATTGAAATTACTTTATCAAATGTTGTTGTTAATGCTTCTTCTATTACTTTCATTTCTTCTTCTAATTTTAATTCAGGTATTAATGTTAATTGTTCTGGATTTTTCTGAGTTCGAAATGATATTTTTCGAGACACTTTTTTGGACATTTTTTTTTGTATGTTTTTTTTTATTTTTTTTTTTGGGTTTTGAAAATTTATATTTTTTTTATTGTTTTTTTAATTAAATTTAATAGTTATTTATTTATTCATTATTTAAATTTTTTTAAGAAAAGGGAAAAATAATTTATTTTATTGTTTTTAAATTTAAAAAAAATAATTATCTGAATATTATATATAAATATAAAATTTATATTTAATAAAAAAAGGTTTATTTTTTAAATTCAATAAAAGAATTTAATTTTCTAAATTTTTTTCTAAATTTATTGAAACTTATTTCACTATTCATTGCAGATTTTTTTCTTACATTTTTTTCATTATTTATCAATCTAAATAAATAATCTTTATCTTTACTATTCCATTCATTTTTATTTTTAATAATAAATAAAGGCCAATCATTAAAATCATGATTATTTAACTTTCTTAAAAATTCAATATTAAAAATTTTAATTTCTTTTTTCAATAATTTAACTTTATTTCTATATTCAATTTTTTCAATATAAGGCATTTCTATTTTAACATTAAATTGTTTTTGTCTTTCTTTTGAAGTTGAAGAAGAAAAACGTTCCGTTTGATAATTGTTATGAAAATTAATATCAACTTCTAATTTTTTATAATTTAATATTTTTGGTGAAAAATCTTTAAAAACAGAAAAATCCATTTTTACATTTCCATTTTCATGATTATACATCAATAATTTGGGAATAAATTTATCAAGAGATTCATATTTACTTATATTATTAAAATATTTCATATGAGAAAAATTTAATTTAAAAACCCAATTTTTTTTCTTATTTAATTCATCATCATCTATTTTTATTAAATATGAATATACTTTATATAAGGAATTTATATTTGTTTCATTTGTATAAAAAAAAGAAAAAAATAAATCACTTTTATCATATTTAAAACTTTTTTTTTGAGTTATTAAAAAAATATTATCATTATTATTTTCTTTGTCAATTGAATCAATACTTGAACACATAATTTCTTTAAAATTACTTTTTGATAAACTATATTCTATATATTTCCTAAAAATTTTTATTGATAATAAATAATTCATAATATAAAATTCCCAATTAAGAAAATTATTTTTTAATAAAAAAATAAATAAATCTTTTTCAATATATTTCATTATAGATTTGTTTAATAAACTATAATCAAAAGTAACATAAGGAGTAGTAATTTTAACATTAAAATTTATTGAATTTGTTATCCAAATGTAATTATATTCATTATAATTATTTATATTTAAATGAATATTTTTTTCACTGTTATTTATAGTTAATTTACTTATTTTTCTTTCAGAGTTTAAGAGAGAATCAATTGAGTTTAAATTCTTTTTAATATATTTTTTAGTTAATGTTTTTTTTACAAAATATAAATTTTTATTTGATTTTTTTTTAATTAATGATTTTTCATTTTCATATATTTCATTTTCCGAAATTTCTTTATTGTTTTCTCTTATAAATTCATATATTTCATTTTCATTTAAATATATTTCTGAATAATCAATTTTAAATTTAATTGTTGCTAAAAGTATTTTTTTAAAAAATTCAATTCCTTTATAATAAAATAAAAATTGATAAGATAAAGGAAGTTCAATTATTTTTTCTTTAATTTTATTATCATTATTATTGATTGGAGTAAATATAATTTTTAAAGGATGAAATTGTAAATGAATAGTTTGATTATTTAAATCTTCAAAAAAACTATTTAAATAAGTAGTAACATTTTCAATTTTATTTTCGTGAATATAATTAATTTTATCTTGAATGAATTTCTTATATTCATCATCATGATTAAAAATATTTCTTTCTTCATATTTTAAATTACTATTTTTCCATTTAAATAAAAAATCTTCAAATAAAACATTATTTCTTTTTTCTTTATTAGATTTTATTCCACTTACACATCTTAAAATTTTTTTCTTTTTTAAATTATCTATTTTAGTAGGCCTTAATATGATATTATTATTTGTAGGAAAAAAATTATTTAATTTTAATTTCAAAGTATTTTTTATTTTATTATCACCACAAATAAAAAGATTATGATTAGAATAAGTTGAATTTTGATTAATTGAAGAATTTAAAGTTGTTTTTTCAATAGAAGAGTTATATTGTGTTTTATTTAATGGAATTAAAGCATTTGAATTGCTTTTTAAAACTGGATATAATGCTATATTTGGCTTTTTAAATGATAATTTTTGAGTTAAATCAACATAATTTTTAATGTACCTATTAAATGCATTTGAATTTGATATTATTCTTTTTGTAGAAGATAAATCAAATGGAAATTTATTTTTTTCATTTAGTAAATTACCAGAACTAAAATTCGAATAAATATTTAGTTTTTTTTTCATGATTTTATATTAAAATATATTTTATAAATATTTTTAAAAAATTATTTTTAATAAAAGTAATTTAATTTTCAGTTGAAAACTTTATTCTTCCTTAATGAAAATATTTATTTTGTTTTTTATTGAAAAACCCAAATAAAAATTATTTTTTACAAAAATTAAATTCTTCTTTTTAATCATTTATAATAAAAATATGTATTATTGATATTTTAACATAAAAATTATTTTGAAGTTGATTATAATATAAATAAAGAAATAATAAAATATTTAGCGTATAATTCACCAATTATATATAATTTTAAATTTAGCCTATAATATGCTTAATATTAAATTTTAATAAAAAAAAATATCTAAAATTATTAAATTTTATAAAATAATATTGAATGATTTCAAATGATTCAAAACCAATTTCAGTTTGTTGTCAAGTGGAAAAAATATTTTCTCCAAAACCTATAAAATTAAATAACAATAATTCAGAGAAAGTGTTTTTTAATTTTAAGCCAAAAATTTCAAAAAGAAAAAGTTTTAAAAATCATAATACATTGAATCAAAAAAAAGAAAAAAAAACATTTTTAGATTGTTGTTCTTATGAAGAAATTGAAAATGATTTTAAAACTTTAGAATTAAAACAAAAAATTAAAAATGAGATTACTTTAAATTCAACTAAAACTGAAAGTAATGAAAGTTCACCTCAAAATCATCAAAAAATTATTAGACCTCAAAATCCTTTTTATAAAAATTTTGAAACAGAAAATGAATAAAAAAAATTTTCAGTATAATATAATTTTTCTTGATTAACATAACTGATTGGTATTTTTTATATTTAATATATAGTATATATTTAAATATTTTAATCTTTAATAAACCTTTTATATTATCTTCTTTCAAGTTATAAATGTTTTTCAATATTTTTTAATGGTTTTTTATATTTATGAATTTTTGTTTATTGATTTTTTTGTTTTTTTGAAAATTGTTATAGTGATAAATGAAATAATGAGAAATACTTATTTTGGTTTTTGATTTAAAAAGTAAAATAAAAATAAAATTTATTAAAAAATGTTATTTCATAATATAATACTAAAAATAGAATCAAATATAGAATTATATGTTTTGTTTATTTATTTTTTTTGACTTTTAATATTTAAAAGAGATATAAATAATAATATTTTTAAAAATATAAAAGATAAGTTTTCTTTTGCTTTAAATAAATACATACATTTATTATAATAGTTTATTCTTTTATTTTTTTTTAATATTTTTGTAATATGGATTAATTTTAAATAAATGTCTAAAGAAGAAGAAAAAAAAGTTAATGTAATAAATAATAATGATTTTTTAGTAAAACTGGCAATCTTAAAAAATGCTTTATTAGATGAAAGAAAAAAAACAGAAAATTTACAAAAAGAAAATAATATATTAACAGAAGAAAATACAATTATAAAAGAGAAAAACAATAAATTAAATGAAGAAAATATAATAAAACAAGAACAAATAGAAAAATTAAAAGAAGAATTAATAAAATATAAAAATAAAAATAATAACAATAATATTCATAAATTTTTTAATCAATTTTTTGAAGAAGAAAGTGAAAAATTAGACAATGAAACTTTAGAAGCTCTGGATCTTTTAAAAGAAGAAAATAAGAATTTAAAAGAAGAAATAAATTCAATGAAAAATGAAAAAAATTTTATTAATAGTAAATTAAATGAATCAATAAAAGATTTTAATGAATTACAATTAAGTTATGAAAAAAAATTAAAAGAATTAGAAAAAAATAAAAATGACATAATAGAAAATATAGAAAAAAACAAAAAAGAAAAAGAAGAAAAATATAAAAAAGAAATAGAAGAAAAAAATAAAATATTAAATGAAAAATTAGAAAAAGTAAAATATTTAACAGAATACATAAAAACATTTGATTCTCAAAAAGCAGATTATAATAATAAAATAAGTAAAGTAAAAATGGATTTAGATATTTATGAACAAAATTTAAATAAAAAAAATGAAGAAATTCAAATTTTATTTTGTGAACAAGAACATTTACTTCAAGAAATAGAAGAATATAAAAAAGAAATTCAAGAATTAAAAGTTCAAATCACTCAATATAAAGTTTTATTAAATGAATTTAAACCTATTTCTATAGATCATATTTTTACTGGTTATTTAATTCCAAAAGAAAATAATGGAAATTTAAAAATAGTTGAAATTTCATTTGGAAAAATTAAAAATAAATTATCTTTTAAAATTGAAAAAGAAGATGAATTAATTTTATCTAATAAAGAAGTTGTTGATATCATTGAAGATAAAGATAGGAAAAATAGAGTTAAAATTATTTTAAAAGTGAATAAAGTGAAAAATTATTATATTTGTGATTTTACTGAAAAAGAAGTTCAAATGATTTTAGAATTTTTCTATCAATTTAAAAAAAAACCTAGTTTAGTTGAAAGTGCTTTAATGGGAATGAACACCGATTATTTTTATTAAAATATATTATTTATGATTATTAATATATTATTATAATATAATTGTATTATTAGAATAAAACTTTTTAAATAAAGAATTTTTTATATTTTATTTTAAAAATAAACAAAAGATTCTTAGCAATTAATATTTAAAACAAACAAATATTATTAAATATCTAAACTTTCCAAACCATCAATATCTTTAATTGATTGAAAGTTACGATTACTAACTCTACTCTCTCTATTAATATTATTATTATTATTATTATTATTAATATTAGTATTATTATTATTATTATTATTATTATTATTATTATTATTATTATTATTATTATTATTATTATTATTATAATTATTATTATTATTATTATTATCATTTACATTTCTATATCTATTATTTACATTTCTAGAATTTTGACTTTCACCAATATTATTAATAGTGTTATGACTGACTCTTGCGAAATTATTAAACTGAGTTCCATTATTATTATTATTATTAATTGTAACACTTTCAGTATAATAATGATTTTCTCTATTTGAAGATGCACCATTGTTTTCAGAATTTTCTGAATTATCTTCTTCAGGACTTAAATCCATATTACAATTAGGACATTTTATATTTGTAATATTTTTCCGTAACCAATTACTTAAACAATCAAAATGAAAAACATGATAACAAGGAGTTAAACTTACTTCATCAACATCAACTTTTAATTCTTCTAAACAAATTGTACAATTAGTTCCATATCTTTCATATTCTTTTTTACAAATTCTTTTACCCAATAAATTAGGATTATTTAATAGATTTTCTATTTTTCTTGTAAGATTTTGTAGGTGAATTTCTTGCATTTGATTACTTTGACTAAAACTTTGAGTTATTCTTCTAAGAATTTCTTCTTCTCTAATTATATTTTGAATACTTAATTTTCTTGTAAAACAATAGATTGTAATAGCACAAATAAAAATAACTAATACAATAATTCCAATTATAACATATATTGAAATTAATATACTATTTTTTTGATAATTTATATTAATTTCAAAAGGACTTTCTTCATATAAAATTGAACTAAAAATATATATTTCTATATTATTTACTTCATCAAATAATAATTCTCCTAAATTTGAATATATATTTTTAAATTCTGAATTTCCATTTTTATAATTTATTTTATAACCTATTAAAATTCTATTTGAACTTGAAGTATATTTTGCATTGAATTTTGTTTCAATTTTATAAGAAGCTGAAGAATAACTATTACTAAATTTATATGAACAAAATAAATTAATTGCACCGTAGTATTCGTTTACTTTTTGAAATTGTAAAATTCCTTTTTTCTTTTTTTTTTCATATTTTATTTCTCCACAATATTTATTTTGAATTTGTATTGATGACAAATCATTGCAATTTTCAAATTGATTTTTCCAATCTAATATTATTGGATTATTTGATGATGAAATACAAACATTATTTTTCCATTTACATTCATTTTCTTTTCCTGTGTTTATTTTACTTAATGAACAATTAAAGCAATCTGAATATTTATTAAATCATCTAATAAAACTCTTTTTCCAATTTTTTTTGTATTTATTTTAATTATTGTTAATGAAATTGTCAATATTATTTTTATATATTTCATTTATTTTTTTTACTTTTTTTTAATAATTATTATTTTTTAAAAATTAAAATCAATATTTTTTTGTTTTTTTTAACGGTTAAAAATCAATTTTTAATCTTTATTAATTTATCAAGGATTGGGGATTGGGGATTGGGGATTGGGGATTGGGGATTGGGGATTGGGGATTGGGGATTGGG
>JAJJLU010000355.1:0-75002 GCA_023807065.1 Isotricha intestinalis
AATCCCCAATCCCCAATCCCCATCCCCATCCCCAAAATTTATTATTACTATTTTATAAATTTTTTTCAGATTTTATTTTAATTTATTTATAAGATTTCATTGTTAAAAAAATAAAATAAAAAATAGATGGAAAATTAATTAATAAATATTTTTTAATTTAAAAAAGGAAATAATTGTTGATGAAATGGAAAAAATGGGAAAAACTTTAGGAATAAATATATAATATATTTAAATATATTTTTAGATGTACTTTGAAAAAATGGAAGAAGTAATTTAATTAGAATATATTAATGGATTAATAATAAATTTTGGTATAACAATTAAAATGATATTAAAAATCAAATTATAAAAATTAAAGAAAAATTCCTTGATTTAATCTTTAAATATTTTAATGAATTTTATCAATTTATTATAATAAAATTTTAACTTTAAATATTATAGAAGTTTATTTAAAGATTAATTTTATAGATAATTTAGTGTTTCTAAAGTTTTTATCCTATATTGAAAAATTATTAAATACCAAAGATAACAAGTAATAACTTTTCATAAAATTTAAAGATTGATATTCTTATTATCCTATAACCATTTTTATATTTAATAAATGGTATAATGTTTTAAAAATACTCCCAAAGAAAAAAAATAAAGAATAATAATATTAAAAAATTTTAAAAAAATATTTTAAAATATATTAAAAATATTAATGAATTTAAAAAAAAAATGAAAGATACCTTAAGTTCAAATTCCTATAGTATAAAATCATCATTACTTACAGACGAAATGTTGCTCCAGCGTAGAAAAAAGGAAAAATATGCATTAATATTAGGATTAATATCTCAATTTTTATGGGCATTAAATAGTATCCAATTAAAAACATATAGACTATGGTTTCCTAATTCATATTCGAACAATAGTTTAGTGTTTTGGAGAAGTCTTCCAATATTTGTTTTAGGATATTTCATATGTAAATATAAACAAATTAAAATAACACCTCATTCAAAAATAAAACATATATATTGGTTTTTTTTTCGTTCATTTGGAAATTATATGACAATATATTTATGGGTAATAGTAATAACATATTTTAGAGTTTCTACTTGTCAATGTATTTCAGGTTCACATCCTGTTATTGTTATTTTTTTATCTATTTGGATTTTACATGAAAGTTTTTATATTAGATATTTAATTGGTGTTATTTTATGTTTATTAGGAACTGCTTTAATTGTTAATAATGAAACTAAAAAAGATTCTAAAGTAAATGTTCAAAATAATAATATTTTAATTGGTATTATTATTGCTTTAACTCATTTATTTCTTTTCTCTTTTTCTACTATGGGACAAAAAATATTAAGTAAACAAGGAATGCATGGTGATGAACAGAATTATTATTTAGGTTTATATAATTCTTTACCTGCTTTATTTTGCATGGTTATTGAAAATCATTATGGTTTAAATAATATATTTTATGTTTTATATTGTATTTCTAATGGTATTTTATTTTATTTAGCTAATTTTTTAACTGCTTTAGCTTTAGAAAATATTTCCATGAGTAAATTTCTTCCTATGACTTATATGAATACTGTCTTTATTTTTATTATGGGTTTTATCTTCTTACATGAAAATGTTTATTTTACTGATATTTTAGGAAGTTTACTTATTATGGGATTTCAAATTTATAATGTTTTAATTCCTTGTGGAAAAGTTGTTGATCCTAATAAAATCAATAATGCTAATCATAATAATCATGTACAAAATTAATGAAAAAAGTTTTTATTTTGTTTTTTTAATTATTATTATTTTTTTTATGACTTTATTTTGTATTTATTATTTAAATTTGATAATTATTTTGTATATATTTTGATTAGAGTTAAATAATGCTTTTTAGTAGTAAATATTAAAAGATATTTTTTTATATTATTTTTTGATATTTTTTTTTTATTTTTTTTTAATTTAATTATATTTTTTTTTATATAAAAACATTAAATGACTGTGAAATATAAAGGACATATAAATAAAAAATCATATAGTTTATAATCTTAAATGAATTTAGAAATTATGTTAATTACATCAGAATAATAAATTCAATTACAAAAATTAGATATTCAAGTTGTAAATAAGTATTATAAATTAATAATTTTTAATTTATTGGAAAAAATTTATAAGATAAAAAAATAGAAAAAAAAATTATATTGTGTAATAATTAATAATTATGTAAATTATTCTATTAAAGAAATTATACTAATACATCATATAATGATAATATTATTAAATATTTATTTAAATTAAAATGAAAAAAGACTAAAGAATTTTTTTAAATGACTATTATTCAAATCATTCTTATATTATAAAATATTCTCCTTTTTTATCTGAAAAAGAACAAAGAATATTAAAAGATAATAGAAAACATTTTATAAATTAAAAAAAATTTTGTCTTCACCTTCAGAAATCATCCAATCAAACCTAATTTTATTAAAAAAGAAAATCCTTTAATTTAAAAATTAGGGAAGAAAAAAGATAAATCTTAAAAAGGATTAATAAATGAATAAATGTTCGTTATTTTTTTTCTTTTTATTAACATAAATTTAAAAGAAAATAAATAAAATTATATTTTCCATTCCAAAAAAAAATTATAAAATTAAAAACTATAAAAAACCTCCTAAAAATTATCCTTTAAAGTGTCTTATTAATTTTAGAAAAGAAAAATATAAAAATAAATAAAATATACCTAAATTTTTAAATAAATATTAAATAAAACAATAAATAAAAAATCTAAATTAAACCCCTTAAAAAATAATAAAAAAAAATTAATATTTATTATTATCTTCAATAAATTGATTTCTCCATTGTTTAATTGTTCTTTGTTTAAACCTATTCATTTCACTCATAAATTTATTAAATTCAGCATTATCTTTTTGTTCGCTTCTTTTAAATAAATTATAACTTCTAGAAGAATAATTATTATTATTTTTATCAAATAAAGAAATAAATTTTCTTTTACCTCCAAAATTTTCAATAGCTTCTTTTTCTTTTAATTTTTCAGTGGCATTAAAAATTCCAGGTTCAATTAAATTTCTATTAATTTGTTTATTAATTGTTTTTTTTGAAGAAAAATCTAATCCTTCATTATTTAAATTTAAAACTGGTCTATTTCTAAATTTACCAAAATTTTCATTATTGTCTTTATTAAAAGTATAAGTAAATAAATCTTTTGGATTGTTTAAATTTAAAGAATGAGAATTAACTATTCCTAAATTTTTATTCATATTTTGAATTTCTCTTTTTATTTTTGAATTTTTTTCTAAATAAGATAAAGAATTAGCAGGAATTAAAAGATTAATATTTTTGTTTTTTGAATATAATTTATTTGGTGATGTATAAACTAAATAAGATTTATTTATTTTTGTTTGAGAACTTTTATATAAATTATTTCCATCTAAATTATTTAAAGTATTTTGTCTTTGAGATGAAAAATAAAAAGGACTTTCTTGCGGAGAAAATTCATTTATTAAATCTTTTATTTGTTTATTAACAGACATTAAATTTTAATATATATATATATTTATTTTTTGTTATTAAATTTTTTTAAATAAAAATTTTAATTTTTTAATAAAAAAACACTAAAAAAAATATCTTAATAAATAAAAAATTTTTTTTATCTTCATCACTAATCATATATCATTAAAAGAGAAATAAATAAAAAAGTATAAATTTATTCTTCAAGAGTATCATTATTTAAAGGTAAAACATCTCCTCCATTTTCGATAATTTTCAAAGATTCTATAATATGATCATCAATTCCATCCACTTTCATTTTTTTATCTGGATTTAATAATTTAAACATTTGATTCATTCTACAATTTGTTTTTATAATATTTTCAATTCCAAGACAATCTCTAATAAATTCTTCAGATAAACTTAAAATTTTTTTATTTTTAGTCTTACAAGGCATTATTTGAATACAAAAAGAATTACATAATGAAATTTTTGCAAGATTACCATTTTTAATTATTCTCTTTTTTAAACTTTTTTTTTTCTTCTTATTCTCTTCGTTATTCTTATTATTATCATTATCATTATCATTATTATAATTAGCCAATTCAATTTCAATATTATCTTTCTTATTACTTTGTTTAGATTGATTAGAATTAAAATTTTTTTCTTCAGAATTTGAATTTAAAAAAGGTTTTCTTAATTTAGGAACAATAGAATCATTATCAGTACTTAAAGTGAAATTATTATAACAATAATTATTATTATTATCTTTAAAAGTTATTTTCTTTTTATTACTTTCATTATGTTTATTAACAATATGACTAAAAATAACATAATTATTTTTAGTAGAAGCAAAAAAAGCCATAAATATACTAAAGCCTCTAAACACTATAGAAGTAATTCCTCCAATTTGAGATAATAATTCTTGTACTGTTGGATATGTTCTTAAATATGTATCTACATTAAATGGTGATACATGAAATTTTATTATTCCTTTTGTACTATTATTCTTTTCAGTTAATTCTTTTATCATTATTGATTCATCATAAAATGATATATTTAATTCTGATATCTTTGTTGTTATTATTCCTGTTTTTGTTTGGTAGTTTATCATTTTAAAATAATTATCTATTGATGTTAATTGATTGATTGGAATGTTATATTTTTGAGTATAATTTACATAATGTATTGGATTTGTAAAATTATCATGATCTATTTTTGGAATATTAAATAAAAATTCAATTTTTATTTCTTCATTTGATGTATTATTATTAATTTCAAAAGATAAATAAATTTCTTTAGAATTTAATTCATTTGTTAAATTATCTAAATTGTTGTCATTTAAACAAATATATTCTGATGAAAAAACACAATCAGTAGAATTTATCTTCATTTTACTTTCTGTTTCATTATTATAATAATAAGTAACTAAATTAAATTCATAATTATAATAATCATAATCTTTTGATAATATTTTAAAAGCAAAGAGAGTATTCTTTATATTAAAAGAAGAAGACTCTAATAAATTAATCTTATTATATGTAATACTATAGCTTTTATGACCAAAAAATTTATATAAAACTGAAGCACTAAAAATAATTGTTACCGCTATCATTAATATTGTTAATATAACTCCTAAATAACTTGGTCTTCTTTTTTCTTTAAATACATATAAAATTGGGGAAGGACTTAAACAATCTATTTGATAAAATAATCTTTTTTGCATAAAATTACTTGAAAATGTAAACATTTCTTTTATTATTTTATCATTATTTTTCGTTTAATTATAATTATTTAAGAATTTAAAACAAGAATTTTTTTTTATTCTTTTATTTTTATGAGTTAATTAAATATATTTTTTATTTATTTATATTTTTTTATGTTATTTTTAAAAATTTGTCAAAACTCAAATTTTAAAATTTTAACTAAATTACCTAATTTAATATATAAAATTAATATGAAAAAAAACAACCTAAATTTAAGAAAAAGTAAGAAAGAAAAATATAAAAAATCTAGGTAAAAATCAAAAAAAAAACAAAAATTCAAAAAATAAGAAATCAAAAAAAAATAGTTTAATAAACTTCAAAAAAATATCATTAATAAAAACAAAAGATTCTCTTCAAAATACAACTTCAAATTTATCAAATGAAAATGATTTTAATGAACCAAATTCAATTATAAACGATGAAAAAAGTTATTATCATAAATTATTGGGAGGAGATTTCATTAAAATTATTATTGGAACAAATCAATCTATTTTTTTTGAAGAAAAAAATGAGGAAAAAGATTTGAGTAATAAAAAAGATATTGGAATTAATGAAGAAGAACAAGAAGAAAAAAATCAATTGAAAAAATCATTAGATATCAAAAAAAAAAATTGCAAATATTTTAAAGTTGTTAATTATGAAAAAATTAAAGAAAAAAAATATAATGAAAATAATAAAATAAATATTAATAATAAAGAAGAACACATTAAATTAAATAATATAAATATTAAAAATGAAAATGTTTATAATAATAATATAAAAAACACAATTGAAAATATTAAAGAAGAAAAAAATAATTTAAATGAAAAAAACAATGAAGAAAATACAAAAGAAGAAAATGAAATAAAATTAAATGAAAACTTTATAAACGAAGGAAAAAAATTTATAAAACAATGTTTATCAAAAAGTAAATTAAAAGATGAAGAAATAATAGAATTAAAAAGTATATATTCAGAAATAAGAAAATTAGATTTTGATAAAATAAAAGTAAAAGAAGAAAAGAAATTAAATTTAGTAATAGATTTAGATAAGACATTAATATATGTAACTCAAATAGAAAAAGGTGAAAAATTTAAAGAAAAAAAAGGAGTAATTAACTGTGAATTTTTAAACGAAAATCTATCATGTTCATTTAGAAAAAGCTCAGAAAAATTTTTTTCCCTTTTAAAAAACATATATAAATTTTATATTTATACAACAAGTACAAAAGAATATGCAAAAAATTTTTCAAATATAATAGAAAAAAGATATGAAATAAAATTTGAAAATATATTATCAAAATTAAGTATAAATATAAAAGGAATGAAAAAGCGTTTAAGTAATATACAATTATCAAAAAATAATTCAATCATATTTGATGATAAAATTGATGTTTGGGAAGATGACTTTGAAAATGTTATTGTTTCAAAAAGATTTTTAGATGATTTTATGGTAAAAGGAAAAAAATTTTCTGATGATTTCGAAGGAATTTGTTATAATAAAATTAAGAATTTTTCACAATATAAAAGTAACATTTCTTACAATGAAAATTGTTGTAAAATTTCCAATGAGAATAATATTCCTTTAAATGTTGAATTAAATAATGAAAAGCAATTTAATCAATTAGATTATTTAATTCCTTTTTATCAGTTAATTTTTGTTTTATATAATATTTTCAACATTAATGTTGTTGATTCTATTAAATTAATTAGATGTACTATTTTTTATAAATGTCTTTTTGATATTTCTAATTCTGATTTATCCGAAAAAAATCATTTAAATAATATGATTTATACTTTAGGAGGAGAAATTTGTGATTATAATAGTACTTCTAATGCTACTCATATTGTTATTAATAAAAAAAAAATAATTAATCAAAAAAAATCAATTGACGATTTATATAAGAAATATAATGATAAAGCTAAATTCGTTAATATAAAATATATTTTTGATTCATTCTTTTTTTATAATAAAATGGATGAAAATGATCCAGAATATAAAATATCAAATTAATATAATAAAAAAAAATTATATATATTTATTGTATAAAAAAACAATAATTTAATTAAATTAAAAAACATAAAAAAAAATTATAATTTAAAAAAAATAATATTAAAATTAATAAATAATAAACTAATCATCTTTTCCAAAATCTTCTTCACTAACATTAATTAAATCACTATATTTGAGATTTTCAATAATAGTAACAATCATATTAATTTGTGTTAAAAGCATTCCATATTGTTTTTTAGATAATTCAGAATCAATAAATAACATACTATAATTCATATTAGAAATCATCATTTTAGGTTTAGCTTTTAAAAAAACATATTGTAAAATAGTAATAGAATCATCAACACCTAATTCATCTTTTCCACTACAAAAAGTAATTGAATTTTGTAATATTCCAAAAGCTTTATTAAAGTATTTAATTTTATCAATTGGAGTCTTTTGATTATCCATTTCATTTATATTTTTCATTGCTGAAATCCATAATTTCTCATTTATCATTTTCTTATCTTTAATAATATTTTCTGGCTTTAAAAAATCTAATCTTAAACATTTATTATAAAATTTTATATCTTTCTTTGTTTGCTCTTCTGGAAATAATTTATTATATAATTTAGATAATATATAATTATCAAGTTCAAAATTCATATTTATAAATTCTTCATTTGTATATTTTGACATTATTGGTTCATTTTTTAATAATTTTTTTAAATATCCAAAATATGTATTTAAAACTTCATTAATTTCTAATTTTTCCTCAAATGTTATTATATCATCATCATCATTATTTTGACTTTTATTTTTTTCGTTTCTAAAATCAGGGAAATTCTCAATAAAAGAATTTATTGTTTTTAAAGCATTTTGACTTGAATCTTGTTCAACAGAAACTTTAATTAATTCTTTTGTTTTTTCATCATATACAGTAGTTAATTTAACAGGACAAACTAAAGTATGATATAAATTTTTAATATTATAACATTTTTCCATTTGTTTAATTTGATATAAAGTACTATTAACAATCATATTTAATTTTTCAGCATTTTTAACTTTTAAATAAAAGTGATTAATTAAATTTACTTGAAGA
This sequence comes from Isotricha intestinalis, assembly GCA_023807065.1. NCBI lineage: Eukaryota > Ciliophora > Litostomatea > Vestibuliferida > Isotrichidae > Isotricha > Isotricha intestinalis. The sequence goes on from JAJJLU010000355.1 coordinate 8,329, forward strand.
TCTTCAATTGAAGATTCAGTTTCATAAATTAATTCAATAAATAATTTATTATAATTATTAAAAGAATAATCAGAAGGAATGGAATCTAAATTTAATTGAAGAAAAGTTGCACAAAATGTTATTTTTTTAGCTTCTTCAGTATGAATATTAAATCCTAATTCATATTTTAATGTTGTTATTATTTGAGGAAGAATAACATTTGCAAAGTCAAAATCTTCTTTTTGAATTATGTTATTTTCTTTATTTTCTAAATTAATATCTATATTTTCTAATGTCGAATTTTCTCTATTTTTTTTCTTTAAAGAATTTATTTGATTTTTTCTTTCTAATAATTGATTATAAAAAGATAATTTATCTGTATTTGAAAAATTTTCTTTATGTAATATATTTACATAACTTAAAACTTCACAACAACATTTTTTAAATTTTGATATTTCACTTTTATCTTTTTCGTTATTAAATATTGTATAATTATTAGATGTTATTTTATTAATTTTTGATTCAAATTCTCTATTATAAATGATTTTAGAAATATAATTAAATGTTACTTTCTTATTTTTTTCATCTTCAATAAGTAAACTTTGGAAAAACTCTTCTATTAAAATAATACTTTTAAAAAGAGTTTTTAAATCAGGATATTCATTTTCGAAAAAATTTTGATTTTTTTTAATAATATCAATAAATATTAAAATAATTCTTCTATCAAAACAAATACTCTGATATAATATCATATCATTTTGATTTTCAGTATAATTAACATCAATATTTCTAATATTATTATTTTTTATTTCATTATTATTTTCTTCCTTATAACTATTAAATAATAATTCAATATTTGAAGGTAAAATAACATTATTTCCAATTTTTAAAAAAAATTCAAAAAATTTTGGCATTAAATCAATAATTAAGTAATTAAAAATAGTATAAGAAGGAATATCATTAGAAAATAAATTACCTGAAACTATTTGATTAATTATTTTAGAAATAACATTTAAATTATTTTTTGTTTTTTCAGAAATTACATTTGAAGTTATTATACCACAAAAATCAGGATTTATTATGGTTGGAAATATTATATTTCCTAAAAAGAATGTTGATACAAACATTAATTTTTCAAAATTTGAAGGTTGAATTTTTATTTTTGAAAATTTATATGAAATTAAATTTGATATTATTTTACATATACATTTTAAACTATATGGTATTGTTGTTATATTTAACATTAAATTATTAAGTAATTTTTCTATTATTCTTTTTGTATTTTCAAAATTTAACATTAAAAGATTTGTTATATCATTATAATTTTTAGGAGATTTATTTGTTGATAAAACATTTATTTCTTCTAAAAATCTTTCATTTGAAAATTTTTCTAAAATTTCATTATTTGTGGTTAAAAGAGATATTTGTCTATTTAAATAATCACTCATTAATAAATTTACTTCAATATCATTTTCTTTATTTTCTATTTTTTTTTCATATTCACTTAATTTATTTTTTAAATAATTTAAAGTAATATCTTTAGGTTTAAAAAAAGCATCAATTAATTGATTTTTAGTTTCAATAATATCTGAATTTTGTTCTTTTTCATCTTCATTAATATTAAAACTAATATTTTCACTTACTAAAGTATTAACTCTAGTATGAATAGAAGAATAATTTTCATCTAAACTCTGATTAAACGTTAAATTAGAATCACTAATTAAATTATTTATATCATAAGTAATTGTTGCAGATTCTTTAAATTGATTTTCATGAAAACTGCTTTTTCTATTATTTTCATAATTTTTTAATTTTTTTAATTCACCTTTTTTTTCTATTAAAAACTCATTAATTTTATAAATTTGAGGTGATAAAGTTCCAATGATAGAATTTTCAATATCTAAAATTAAATCAGTTAACATAACACATAAATAATTTCTTATATCTTCTTTTCTTGTAAAATAATTAAATAAATAATTTAAAAAAGTATTATCTAAAAATTTAGCATAAGCAGGATTATCATTTCCTAATAAAGTTAAAGGAACATTTTTTTCAATTGTTTTTTCAAGTAATAAATATATTAATATTATAAAATCATCTTGACAAAAAGAAGGATTTAATATATTTTCATAGAAATAATTTACTAAAAAATTAGATAAATAATCATAATTTTCTTTAGGACATTTCTCTATTAAATCAAGTATTTTTTTATTACTATTTCTAAAAGAAAACATAAGTGGAAAAATAAATTCATAACTTGAAGATAAATCCGATTGAATATCTTCACTTAAAATATAATTAATATATTTTTTTTTTAAAACATAATCATAAATTTCTTGAATTGAGATTTTACTTTTATAATAATTATAACAATTTTTCTTTATTTGAATTTCCATTTTTTCTTTATTATTTTCAAATCTTTCTTTCATTGATGTAACTTCTTTTAAAAGACTTTGTAAAGCACAAATTTTTTCAAAAGTTGTTGTTTTATTATTATATTCATTTAAATTTGAATTTGATCTTATTAAAGACATTTTATTTATTTTTTCCATACGAAGACCCATTTCAGAATTCGCTTTTGTTGACAATCTTAAGTAAGGTTGACTCATTTTTTATTTTTTAATAATTAATATTTTTATTTTTTTATTAATTAGAATAATTTAAATTTTTTTTCATTTTAATAAACAAAAAATTATATTATGTTACTTCGAAATTTCCATTTCTTCCTTTTTCTTATTAAAATAACTTTCCAATTAGAAAATCAAATAATAATATATTCAATTAAAAAGTATTCTCAAAATTTAGATATAAAAACTCCAGAAGAAATATTAAAAGATTTAAAAGATAGCAGTCAATTATCAATAAATTTTGAAATAGGAACTCCAACACAAACAATACCAATATATTTAGATTTTGATAAATATCCAATTTCATTAGCAGGACCTCAAATAAAAGAATCAAATATTATATATAATAATACTAAATCTTCTTCTTCAAAAATAAATACAACAAATATTCAATTTAATGGAGAAAAATTTTCAAAAGGTTATTTATCAAAGGATAAAATATCTTTAATAAACTATGATAAGAAAAAAAATAATAATGAAGGAAAAAAATTTGAAATTGATGATTTAAATTTTGTTTTAAGTTCAAATCAAAAAGGAAAAGAAAGTGGAACATTAGGTTTATCACCTCAAGAAATATATGTTGGAAATAATTTAGGAGAATATAATTTTATAAATCAATTAAAATTAAAAAAAATAATTAAATCATCAATATTTACAATAAAATTTACTGAAAATAAAGAAGAAGGAGAATTAATAATAGGAGATTATCCTCATAAATATGATACTAAAAATTATAATGAAAATAATTATAAATATTTATATGCAATGCAAAGAAATGGAATTATAAGATGGGATATTACATTTGATAATATTTATAGTAATAATGAAATTATTACTAAAGATGTTAAATCTGTTTTTTCTATTGAAAGCGGTGTTATTATTTCTTTTCTTGATTATAAAGAGTTTATTGATAAACAATTTTTTAATGAGAAAATTAATTCAAATCAATGTTTTACTCAAAAATTAGGTGTTATTGATTATTATTATTATTATTATTGTAATAAAGATGTTGATTTAAGTAAATTTCCTAATTTAAATTTTGAAATTAAAAGTTTAGGTTTTAATTTAACTTTGACTAATAAAGATTTATTTAAATTAATTAATGATAAATATATTTTTTTAATTTTAATTAGTGGTACTTCTATTTCTTATTGGGTTATTGGAGAACCTTTTTTTAGAAAAAATCAAATTGTTTTTAATCAAGAAATTAAAAACATTGGTTTTTATTTAGGAGAAAGTAAAAAGAAAAATTCTATTTTTGATAGTAAAATTTTTTGGATTTTTATGGTTATTATTTCTATTATTATTATTCTTTATTTAATTAAAATTATTTATTTTAATTTTATTCAGAAATCTAAAAGACAATTAGCGAATGAATTAATTGAAAATTATAATATTTTGGATAAATAAATTTTTTAAAATAAAAAAATTAAAGGTTTTTAAAATAAAACTATTATTTAATTCAATTTGTTTTAAAATATTATTATTTTTTTTAATGAATTTAAAAGAAGATATTCAATTAGTAATATCATTATTTAGACATGGAAAAAGAAATAGTTTTATAAATTTAAATAATTTAGAATATAATGAAACAGATTTAACAGAGGATGGAATAAAAGATATAATAGATAAAGGAGAAAAATTTATAAATAAATATTTTTCCCCAATGAAAGAAAGTCCATTCAATAAACAAGATTTTAAAGTATATATTTCAGATACAATTAGAACAATTAAATCATTTTTATATAAAATATCTCCTTTATTATCAGAAAAAAATTTTGAAAATAAAACACACAAAGAATTAAAAGAATATACTTTAAAAAATTTTAACACAATATATGATGAAGACTTATTTAATTCATATATTTATTGTGATGAAATAGCAGCAAAATATTCTTATAAAAGTGAAGAATATAATAATTTTCTTAAAAATATAGAAAATAAATTATTAAATAAATCTCAAAGTACTTTAAATTTATATAAAAAATATTGTAATTGTGAACTTTTTAAAGGTAAACCTTATGATTATTATAAATTAAATTTTATAAGTGATTTTTTAAATTATGTTAATCCAGAAGTTCAAAAAAATTTTACTAAAGAACAAAAAGAAATGAAAGAAGTATTCATTGAAGAAAATTCATATAAAAAAATAATAGATATTACATTAAATAATCCTAATGTTTATATTCCATATTTATTTAAATTAATAGAAGTTTTAAAAAGTGAAATTAATAAAGTTTTAAATAATGAAAAAGATAAAAAAAAAATTATTTTTTTATCAGCTCATGATTTATATTTAGGAGGCTTTTTAATTGGTTTAGGATTAGAACATGAGAATTTTCATTATGATTTTAATGATGAAATAAATATTGTTTTATTTAAAAAGAATAATAATAATTTTGTCAGAATTGAATATAATGATATTCAATTAAAACTTCCTTTTGGTAATAATCATTATGAAGTTGAAGTAGAAAAATTAATGTTATTATTTAATAAATTAAGTAATTTTGATTATGAGAAAATTATGAAATTTTGTAAATTAGAAATTAATGATGATTTAGTTGATTCTAATAATTTTTAAATTCATTAAAAAAAATTTATTTTATTTATTTTAAATTAAATTTAGGAAAAAATTATATTATTTAATAATATTTATTTATATTTATAAAGTTTTTATTTTTCATTTTTGATTTTGTTTATTTAAAATTTCTTTTATTTTTTCATAATATTTTTCTATTCTTTCTATTAAAGATTGTTCATTATTATTTTCTAATAAAATTTTTTTATTATTTTCTAACATATTATATTTTTCTTTATTTTCAATTTTGTTATTTTCTATATTTTGATTTATTTTGAATTCTTTTTTATTTTCTTTTTCATAAAATAATATTTTACTTCTTACATTTTTAGAAGAATTATTATTTGATAAATAAATAAAATTTGAAATATAATTTTTACTTCTTAAATAGCATTTTTCATGTAATATTTTTTGTTTTTTAATTTCTTCTTTTTCTCTTTTAATTTTCTCAAGTTCTATTTCTTCACTTGATAATATTTTCTTTTTTTTTCCTAAAAAATGCATTTTAGAAGTATTTTCTTTTGAAAAAGAAGAAAAATTTAATTTTTTTGAAGTGAAAGAAATATTATTTATTTTATTATAAGAACAATTTTCTTTTTTATAAGAATAATATTTTCCTAAAACAATTGAATAATGAGGTGAATTATAATAATTTGATTTTTTTGAAGTTGAAAAAGTTTTAATTTTTTTATTACTTTGGTCAATTGATTTTAAATCAGTATTATCTAAAGATAAATTTAAATTTAATTTTTTCTTATTAAATAAATTATCAAAAGAAAAAAAGTTCTCAATTTCATTTTTAGAATTTTTCAAAAGTAAATTTCTGTTAATTTCATTCATTTATTTTTTTAATATCAATTAATTATTATTTAATAAAAAATCAAAAAATAAATATTTTTTAACAATTAAGATTTCTATTTATTCAATTCATTATTTGATTGAATAACAGAAGACATATATAAATTATTATTTTCATCATTATTATTTTGTAAAGTTTCTTTTAATAAAGTTTCATGGAAATCTCCTTTTTCAGAAAGAATTTTAATAAAAGAAGGAAAAGAATTATCTTCAATATTAAAAGTTTTACTTTTTAATATACTTTCTTCAATATCTTTATCAACTTCAAGCTCAGAATATTTATTTAAATCATTTATTGAATTTTCTAAATCATGATATTTTTTTAAATTATCATATAATTCATTAAATTTTTCTTTAATTAATGTAATTTCTTTTTCAGTATTTTTAATTATTTTTTCTAAATCAAATTCAATATTCTGTGTTATATTATTAATATTATATTTTTTTAAATCTATATTTTTTTGATCTAATTCTGTTTCGTTATAACGTTTTAGTAAAAATTCTTCTGCTAAAAATTTTATTAATTTAGAAATTATTTTATCATCTTTGAAAATGAATTCTTTTAATTTTTCAACAAAAATAAAACTTGGTATATCTCTTATCATCATTTCTAATTTTTTTTTTTGAGATTCTGGTTCATGAATTTTGACGTCATATTTATTTTTATTCTCTAAATTAAAAATTTCATATTCTATTTTTAAATTATTTCTATTATCAAGATAATTATAAATTATATTAAAATTAATAAAATCTTTCCAATCTTTAACATTATAAATTTTATATTCATTTGTATTTTTTGTTAGAGTAAAATAGAAAAAATAATTATTTTTCATTTTTTTACTATCATTCATTAAAAAATCTAAAAGAGAATAATAGCAATCAAATAAAGGTAAATTTTTAATGTTAAAAAGGTGAAATGGATTCTCTTTTGCATTTTCACTTTTATTTTTATTTTTATTTCTTTTTCTTCTTATTTTAAAAGCAAAATTTTCAATATTTACTTTTGAAGTATTTTCTTGCATTTTTAAAATATTTTTTTTTAGATTATAGAGAATAAAATATAAAAAATAAGAGAAATTTAATTTAAAAAATTATATTTTTAAAATGGGAAATTTAAATAAAGAAAACAATTATTTTTCTTCTTTAATTCTTTGTCCTCAATGTAAAATTCATATTCCTAAAATTTATATTTATTTTCCTAATTTAGAAATCTCTTGTATTTGTCAGAAAAGATTTCAAAAGTATTTTATTTCAGGTTATTTAAAATCTATTGAAAATAATAATAAAAATTATGATTTTCAATTAGCAAACTTAAATGAAAATTGTAAATTACATAAAAATTTGTTTTTAGATTATATATGTTTAAATTGTAATAAATTACTTTGTATTAGATGTTTAAAAGATAAAAAACATTTTAAACATAATTATAAAGATTTAAAAGATTATTCTTTATATATAAGAAATAAATTATTATATAAAAATGAAAATGATTTAAAAATTTTTTGTAAATATAATAATTTAGAAAAATCTGAAAATTTTCAAATGTTAAGTTTATTTTATTTAACAACTTTAAATAGTTTTAATTATTTTTCTCATTTTGGTTATTATAACTTTAATTTAGATAATTTACTTGAAGATATTATTACAATTATTTCTTGTTTTAAAGAAGAAAAAACAACTGATTATTCATTAAATAATAATATAAATGAAAAAGAAATTGAAAAAAAAAATAATAATAATTCAATAAATATTGAAAGTAATTATTTTTGTCCTTTTAAATTTAAATATTCATTTAAAAAAACATTTAAAACAATAGATTATAAAGATTTAGATTATATAAATAATTCATTTAAAATTAAAAAAATAATTTTTTTCCAAAATGGAAAAGCACTTATATTAATGATTACAAAAAATATGGTTCATAACTTAAAAAGAATTTATCTTTTTTCTTTAAATCCTTTTAAATTTCAATTATCAATAAATGAAGATATAAATATTTTAAATATATATAATTATGAAGAAGATACATTTATTATTATTTCAAGTTCAAATAATTATTCTATTCACATTTATTCTTTAGAAACTTTAAAACAAATAAATTTTATTGAAAATGCACATGAAACTTTAATAACAGATTTACTTTATATTAAGAGTAAAAAGACTTTAATTACAATAAGTAAAGATAAAACTAAAAAATGGAATATGAATAATTTAACTTGTGAATTCGAAATTAATATTCAAAATGATTCTTTTCAAATTTATTTAATCTATAGTGAAATTTATAATAATGTTATTTTCACTAAAAATAATATTTCAATTTTTAATTGGAGTTTAAATAATAATGTTATTGAAGAAAACAAAGAAAAAATTCCTTATTTAAAACTTTGGAAAATAAATGATAAATATTTTGCAATTTTTATCCCTGGAGAAGAAATATTAATAAAAGATTTTAAGTCAATAAAAACTCATAAAAAATGTGAATTTAATCAATCAATATTAATAATATTCCCAATAAAGGAAAATTTTTTTTTTTGTGATTTTGGAAAAGAAAAAGGAGGTTTAATAACTTATAAAAATAATAATAATTTCCAAATAGAAACGATATTTACTTTTGAAAAAGATAAAAAAAAAGAATATATAATAGATGGTTCATATATTAAAAAGTATGATTTTATTTTTTTATATAAATTAACAAGTATAATATTTATAAGAAAATGAAATCAAAAAAGTTTTATTTATTCCTAATTAATATATGTTTACTAAAAAGATTTAATAATATTGCTTTTTATTATTTAATTGTCTTCTTAAATCATTAACTTGATTATTTAATCTAACATTTTCATTTTCTAATTGAATTCTTCTTGCTCTTTCAATTCTAAAATCTCTTTTAAAAGTTTTAAATAATATTTTAACACAAATTAATTCATTATGAGTAAGAAAAGTTTCTTGAGTAAATAAATTAAAACAATTAAAACATATAATTCCATTATTTTCACAATTTAAAATATGCTTATTATAATCATTTAATTTTACTTTCATAAAACAAAATTCACAGTTAATTAAACTTTCTCCACATTTTTTCATATGTTCTTTCATATTTATTCTTTTGATATTACAAAAGCAATAATTACATTTTTCTTCAATCAAAGAACAATTTCTAATATGTTCATTCATATCTTTTTTAAAACCAATATATTTACAATTGTCAAAAGGACATTCATATTCACCGTAAGGACAATTTAAAATATGATTTTTTAAATTTCCGTAATTAAATATTTCGTTACAACCTTCTTTAAAATGATAACATTTTAATTGAATATTATTTAAAAAGTTTATTGTATTAATATCACAATTTATTCCTTGAAATATATCTCTACAATTTGGACATTTATTTGATTTTTCCTGAGAATCTCCAATACATTTTCTACAAAAATTTTTTCCACATTGAGAACATGAAATTGGAAAATTTAATAAACCTAAACATATTTCACATTCTATATTAAAATTACTATTATCTACTATTGATTTATCTATTAATAATTCTTCTGGATAACCATTTACTAATCTTTCTTGATGAATATATTTTATTTCTTCTTTTGGATATAAATTTATATTATCATTATTATAATTATTAATTGGATAATTATTGTTTAGAGGTGCTTCAATTGGATAATCATTTAAAATATTCTTATTTTCTATTTTCTCACTTAAATTTTTTCCCCATTCTATAAAATAATATTTTTTCAATATTTGATATTGATTTATTTCTTTATATAAATCTTTATATAACTGAATATTTGATATAATCAAATTATTATCCAATTCTTCAATTAAAATAACTTTATTTTCCCTAAAGCAAGTCTTAAAAATTCTATTTTTATTCAATAAAATATTTTTTAACTTTTCTAGAGATTTCCTTTTATTTAAACAATTGATAATTTCATTATAATGAGTAATAGGGAAAATTCTTGAAGTTATAAAGTTTTGATCATATAAATATCTAGCATATTCGGCATGAGTTTCCATAATAACTTCAAATTGAGCAATAGAAGTAAAAACAATAGGATAATATTGATTAATGGGACAATGTTTTAATAATACTAAAGCTAAAAGATATATTTTTTTTATTTCATTTTCTCTGATTTCTCCAAAAACATCTTTAACTAAAAATGAAGGATTATCTAATAATCTAAATATTAATTCTTCATATTCACTAAACTTTTGAATATTTGCATTAAATTTCATATTTAGAATATTAAATCTTTTTACGAAATTCTTTAATCTTAAACTTGATTCTTGAATTTCTTTCAAAAAAGTAGTATAAATAAAAAAATCTTTTTCTATTATATTCCCAAATTTTTGTAATAAACTATCAATAACATTATATTTCATATCAATATATTTATTTGAATTTAAATATTGGATAAAAATTAAAACAAATTCAGTTAAAAAAGTTTTATTAATACTTAATTGAGAAATTATTTTATATAAAAATTGATTATGAACTCTTCCACCTACTAAATTATTATCAATTAAATATTGATCAAAAACACAAAAAGTTTCTGTATTTAAAAAAGAATTATTATCAATATAAGCTTGCATAGCATCATTAATAAAATCAGAAAATAAATCTTCATTCTTAATACAATTATTTTGAATATATTGATTAAAAAATTTATATTTCTCAAATAAAGTTAAGTTTAAAGAATTAGGAGGAGGAATTTTTTTTAAACCAAGCCAACGAGTTTCAGAATTTAAAATAAAATTATAACAAAAATTATTTCTTAATTTATCTATTTTTATTGCATTTGAAAGAAATATATGATCTTCAGTTCCATTTTTTCTATATATTATTTTTATTACTATTTGAGAATCTCTTATTTCATTTGGAGAAAAGGCATCTGAAATTAATAATATACTATACATTTCACCATTTGGCCCTTTTCTATTTTCTAATACTGTATCACTTGATACTATATTATTTTTATATTTTTCATCTAATATCATTATATTATTAAAAATGTTTGTTTCTACTGTAAAAAGAAAATATAATTTATTTTTATTTATCATATTTGGTTCCATTTTTTAATAATAATTATTTATTAAAAATGATATATTTTATTGAAATATATATATTAATTTAAAATATAAAATTCAAATATTCAAATTGAAAATTAACACACATTAAATATAATAATTTAATCAAATAATATTTTAAAATGAATAATTGTACATTTTACACATGTATTCTAATAATACTATTAGCAACTTCAATATATAATGTGAATAAAATAAGTGATACATATAAAAAAGTATATGATATAAATCCAAACTTATATAAATGTAGGAAAATATCAACAACAAGACCAATGGTACCTTTTGTTCAAATAGATAATAATACTTTAATATCAATAGAAGTAGATACTTCAAAGTTATTTTTTCACTTTAATTATTTATATAGAAAAGAACAACCTGCTAATCCCAAATTTATATATTTAAATATTCAAACTCAAGAAATTAAACAATTACAAGTTGATAATTTTACTAATACAGAAACTTTTTATTCAGATGGTTTTAAATTATTAAACAAAGATACTTTATATATTTTAGTTCATACTCTTTATTATGGAGAAAAAATATATTATTTTAAAATTAAAAGACAACCTTATTTACATTTAATTCATTATAAAACTTTTACTTTTCCATTAAATTATAATGGTATTATTCAAGATATTATTTTATTAAATGAAAATACTTTTTATTTTTCAACAAGAAGTTTAATTGGAATGCCAAATGAATTAAATTATTATTCTAGATTAAGAGTTTTTTTAATTAATATAATAAGTTTTTTTTCTCCTTTATTTGATATTAAACTTAGTTATTTATATTTATATTCTAATGGAAAAATTACTAAAATAAAAAAAACTGAAGCTTTAAGAAATGGTTCTTTAATATATGATAAAATAAGAAAAATTATATTTTTAGTTCAAATGTATGAAAAAAAAATTTTGGTTTTACAAATCGAAAATGATTTAGATAATTTAAATATTATTTATGAAATTAAGACTGAATTTTTCCCTGGAAATTTAAATTATAATGAAAAAAATGGAGATTTAACTCTTTCTATTTTAGGTTCTTTTAAAGAAAAAACTGATGTTTTATTTTCTATCGATTATAATAAAAATATTAATTTTGCTGTTTGTCATGGAGGAATTGAAATTTTTAATACTTTTTCTAATGATTTTTATAGGAAATTTATTTATTTAAAAAATGATGATTTAAAAATCATTTCTTCTGGTTTATTTATACAAAATAAAATATATTTCACTTCTTATTATGATAATGGTTATGCTATATGTGATAATAATAATTAAAATAAATAAAAGTAAAAAGTACTATAATATAATTTTATTAATTTAAATGAAATATATTTTAAATAAAAAAATTGAATTTAATTACAAAAAAATGATAGATAACAACATATCAAGAGAAAATTTAATATTACCTCACACTGAAAAAGAATGGTATGAAATATTTTCAGATCCAAAATTTGATGAAGAATTTTATTATTCCGGAAATGATTTAGGTTTCACATACACAAAAGAAAACACAATAATAAAATTATGGGCTCCAACATCTTCAAAAGTAATATTACAATTATATAATGATGGTAATCCTGAAATAGAAAGGAATCCATATGAAGAAATAGAAATGAAATATACAAATAAAGGAATATTTGAAATTAAATTAAATGGTGATTACCACAATAAATATTATACATATAAAATAAATGTTAATGGTAAAATCAATATAACAAATGATCCATATAGTAAAAGTTGTGGAGTTAATGGAATAAGAAGTTATATATTTGATAATAAATTAACTAATCCTGAAAATTTTGAAAATTCAAATCATGTTTTTCATGATTTAAATGAAATAATAATTTATGAATTACATATTATTGATTTTTCCAATTCAGAAACATCAAATAGTAAAAAAGAATATAAAGGGAAATATTTAGCTTTTACAGAAAATAATACATATTTAAATAATGATAAAAATAAACCAACATGTTTAAAATATTTAGAAGAATTAGGAATAACATCAATTCAATTTCAACCAATATATGATTTTGGTTCAATTAATGAAGATATAAGTAAAGTTAAAGATGATAATTTAAATTATAACTGGGGTTATGACCCAATAAATTATAATAGTCCAGAAGGTTCATATTCAACAAATTCAAATAATGGATTAAATAGAATAAAAGAATTAAAATTAATGATTCAAAATATTCATAAATCTAATATTTCAATAATAATGGATGTAGTATATAATCATACTTATTATTTTGATAATTCTAATTTTAATTTATGTGTCCCATATTATTATTATAGACAAGATCCTAATAATAATTTTATATTAACTAATGGTTCTGGATGTGGTAATGATACTTCTTCAGAAAGAAAAATGTTTAAAAAATTTATTTTAGATTCTTTATTATATTGGGTTAATGAATATAAAATTGATGGTTTTAGATTTGATCTAATGGGATTATTTGATATAAATTTAATGAATGAAATTAGAAACACTTTAGATAATAATATTATTAATGGAAATAATATCATTATTTATGGAGAACCTTGGTCTTGTAGTAAAAGCTTATTTTCTATTAAAAATTATAATGGAAAATTTGCTAATAAAAGTAATTTACATTTACTTAATGATAGAATTGGATTTTTTCATGATAGTTTAAGAGATTCTTTAAAAGGGTCTGTTTTTGAAAAATATGAAAAAGGTTTTATTAGTGGAATTGATTTTGAAGAAAAGAATATTTTAGATAATAAAAATCAAAACGATAAATTTGATGGTTATGAAAATTTTGATAAAAAAGTAGAAATGTATTTTATTGGAAAAGTTGGTAAAGAATTAATTGAAGATACTATTTCACCTATAAATTTAATTAATTATATGAGTTGTCATGATAATAATACTTTATGGGATAAATTAGTAAATTCTGTTGTTATAAAAGAAATTTATTTAAAGAAAATAGAAGAGGAAGAAAAAACTAAAGAAGAAAGTAAAAAATTAAAAGAAGAAGAAGAAGAAAAAGAAGAAAAAAAATTAGAAGAAGAAAAAATAGAAAATAAAACAGAAGAAGAGTTATTAGAAGAAAAAAAGAAAAAAATAGAAGAAGAAAGAATAAAATTAGAGAAAGAAAAAGAAGAATTTGAATTTACAAAAAAATATTATTTAGAAAAAAATCCAAAATTAGTAAAAATGAATAAATTAGGAGCATCAATGATAATATTTTCTTTTGGAATACCATTATTTTTAGCAGGAGAAGAAGGAGGAAGAACAAAATTAGGAATAGATAATTCATATAATACACCAAAAAATATTAATGAAATAAATTATGAAAGAATTTATCAATTTGAAGATTTACTTGAATATTATAAAAAAATTATTTTTTTAAGAAAAAAATTAAGTAACATTTATGTTTTAAATAAAATTAATTATTTTATTTTACCTCATTTACCAAAAGGAATTATTGGATTTCATTTAAAAAAGAAAAAAGATGGTGAATTTAAAGAAATTTATCTTATTTTTAATTCTAGTGAAAATGATTTTTATTTTAAAATTCCTTCTAAAGGAAAATGGGTTATTTTATTAAGTAAAGATGATTTAAATTTAAAAAGAGAAGATAATTTAAATTTAAATAATTTAAAAGAAATTAATGGATTAGATGAATTTTTAGTTGAAAATATTAGTTGTGGAATTATTGGGAAAAAAGATTAGATAATATTTATTTAAAAAAAATTTAGTAAAAAAAACTAATATACATTGATTTATATATTTAAAATTAAACTGTTTAAAATAATTCTATAATATAATAATTTAACTTTTAAAAATAATAAAACATTCACTTAGAAATTAACAATACAAAATAAATTTGTTTTCATATATATTTTTTAAAACGATACTAGATTATAAAAAATCCTTTTTTTTTAAACTTATTTTACATAAAATTACCGTTCATGTTTCCAATAAAATTATAATTAGAATTATTGAAATAATTCATTTTATCAATATTTCCTATATATCCAATTTGATTATTCAAATTTGCATTATTTACATTAAAATTATTAATATTCATCATATTATTCATATTATTTACCATGGGAAAATTCCTTTGATATTGATAAGGATTAAAAAATTGATTTCCATTATTAAACATAACATTATTAATATTCATTCCTAAATTATTATTATTTGAATTAATAATATCTTTCTTATTTTTTTTCTTATTATTCTTATTATTTCCTTTAACATAAATATTTAATTCAGGAAAACTAGATAATAACTTATTATATAATTTTTGTCCAAAAGTTAAAACCTTTAAATTTTCCATTATAGGACCAACAATAGAAAAAAATTTACTTTTATAAGGTTCTTTAGCAATACTCATTGTTTTTTGTAAAACATAATTTCCATACATATCAAATAAAAGTGTTTGAACTAATTTTTGTTCGCAAAATTTTTCAACAATTAAATCTTTAGTTTCTTCATCTGAACAATCTAAACATTTTTCAATAACATTAGAAGAAAATTTTTGTGAAGCAAATTTAGGAATATCATATAATAAATTAGAGACAATAATTTTATTTATTTCATAATCACAAATATTAACTACATATTGAACAACATAATTTCCAAATTGATCAGTAAATAAACCAAATGATTTATTTGCTACTGATAATAAAAGGAATTTCCTTTGTTGTTGATTTGAATATTCTATACATTTTTGAATAGCACAACAAGAATGTTTTTTTGTAGATAATTCAAATATATTATCACTTAGAAACTTGATTATAAAATCATTTTTCGGTGATTGAATTAAAGAAACATATTTAATTATTATATGAGTTGCATTTGCATCAATTATAAAATCTTTTAAATTTGGATTTAATAATAAAGTATAATAATTAAGTAAAGTTTCATTATTTATTATTCTCTCAAATATTTTTTGAATTACTCTTGTTCCATGTTGATTTAAACATAAAGAACGAAATTGATTTGAAATTTTCTTTTGTAATAATTCACTTATTTGTTCTATTTTTAAATATTCTATTACTTTTTGAATAAAATAATTTCCAAATTGATCACATGATAATTCTATTATTTTATCTTTTATTTTAGGATATATTATTTCATATGCTAATTTTGGATTTTCTGATATTTTCTTTTGAAGATATCTACATTCTGCTTGTTCTTTACATAAATTTACACAATCTTCTATTAATTCATTATCTTTGTTATTTTGAAATATATTATTATTTTGAAGATCTATATTTAAATTATTATTTATGTTATTAATATTTGTATTAAGTGAATTATTATTATATATATTTTGAAGAGAATTTGGATAAAAAATATTTTGGGTATTTAAATTCAATAAATTTAATCTATTTGTTATTTCATTTGTTTCTTTATTTTGAATATTTTGTTGTTTATTATTATTTAAATTTTGGTTTTCTAATGGGGATAATTTTTCTATTTGATTTTGATTTAAGTAATTGAATTTATTTTGATAATTATTTTCTATATTATTGTTATTTATAATATTAATATTATTATTATTATTATTGTTTAAGTAACTATAAATATTATTATATAATATAAATTTACTAATTAAATCGATTAGAAGAATTATTAAAATTATCTTCTTTAGATATATTATTTTTATTTTCAAAAATATCAGATTTCAAAATGAAATTTTTGCTTCCATGACTTTGAAAAGAATTTTCATTTGATAAATTTAATCCTTGTTCAATACTTTCTAATTTTTTATCTTTATTCTCATTTAAATTTCTTTTCTATAAAAAAATTAAAAAAAATAAAAAATACAGAATTATCACCATCAATGACTAATAAAATATCTTTTTGAATACATTCTTCAGCTCTTGATAAACTTTCTTTTAAAGAAGAACTAATACTTTGACTTTGTAAGTCAATTTTACTAATTTGACTAGAATTATTTAAACTTATTTTTTCTTCAGACCATTCATTTTTTGTTACATTCTGAGAAGTTTTTTGAGATAAATTATCTAAAGAAATAAATATAATATATTTATTATTATTACTCTTTTTATTTGTATTCATTATATTTTCTATTTCATTTATTCCTTCTTCTTTAATTGAATCTGTTGATGAATCTTGATCTTTTTGAATTACATTATATGATAATATCATTTATTTAAAATAATGAATTTTTATTTTATTTATAAAGTAAATAAAAAATATTAAATGTTGTTTTATAGTATTAAAAAATAATTTAAAATACCAATTTTCTTTTTTTATATTACAATTTTATTTTTTCCAAAATAATTTATAAATTAAAAGATACAACAACAACCTTTATTTCTATTATTATTATTTCGAACTGTAAAACTTATTATTTCTTTACAATCTCCAAAATATTTACTATAATAAATAGTTGGAAATATATCTTTTATGGTTAAATCTTTTAATTTTGGAAAAGAAAAAGTTTTTAATACTTTTGTTTTTGATGAACAATAAAGAAAATTTAATTTATTAGCATCAATAATAACATAATTAGTATTTTTTTCATTTTGTAATAAATGATTAAAGTTTCTAAAAGAAATATCAAAATTATTTAATTTAGAATTAATTAATTTTTCAACAAAATTAATAATAGAATCAACTGAATTTAAAGCATTTCTCATTTTTAAATTAGTAAATTTAGAATAAATATTATCATTTGATTCTTTATTTTCTTTAATTAAATAACCATTAAAATTCCTTTCAGAAGAAAAATCATTTGATAAAATAAATCCATCTTTATCAAAATTTAAAACAATACTAATTTTATAATTTTTTAAAAAGATTTGACAATTAAATAAATGTTCATCAAGTGAATTTTCATAATTAATTAAAGGATATATTATAATATTATTTGATTTTTCATTATTTTTTATTATTTTCACATAAGAAATTTTCTTATTTGATTGAGTTATTGCAATTTCTACTTTAACATCATTTTTACTATGAATAAATTTTTGTAAAAATAAAATTTTATCTAAATTATGATTATTCTTATATTTAAAATATTGATTATTATCAAAAGATTCATAATGATCTTCTTCATTATTTAAATAATCTTTATTATAATCAACTTGAATAACATTAGAAATTACATTATTTGAAATTTTTAAAATTTCTCCGTTTTCAATTTCAAAATCAGGAAAATCATTTTGATGATGAGAAAATTCTCCAAAAAAAATGGATTTATTATTATTAGCTAAAATTCCTACATCAAGTGAAAATCCAGATTTAATTATAGAAGATTGATAAATAAAATTAATAAAACCAAAAAAAACTTTTTTCTCATAATTTATTAATCCAAAACCTTTGATTATATTAATTTCATTTGTTATATAAAATAAAAAATAACCATGAATAATTTGCCTATTTCTTCCTATTACTATTCCTTTTTTAACATATAATTTATTATCATTATTTAATTGAGGATTTAAAGTTAATTTAAATAATTGATATAAATAATCATCTCCTTTATTTAAATTATTACTATTTATATAATTTTCACCGAAAAAAGTAAAATTATTTTTATTACATAAAAGTTTTTCTTTAATTATATAATCTTTCATTTTTATAATATAAGGACTTTGAAAAAAATAAAGAACAAAAAAGATTTTAATCATATAATTAGATTCTTTGTGAGAATTTTTAGCAAGAGATTCAAACCAATCAAAAGTATATTTTGAAATTGGTTGTAAAATATGATTAAGAGTATAATGAACTTCAGATGAAAATTTACTTAAGAATTTATCACAATTTGAACAATAAATAAAATCTAATTTTAATAAAGATTTATAATTAAATGAAGGTAAATGAATTATTTGTATTATCTTTCTTATTATTATATTCTCATTTAATATTTCTCTTTTATTTTTACAAATCGGACATACATTATTTCTCATTTTTAACATTCTATTTAAACATGATTTACATATTGTGTGTCCACATTTTAAACATATTGGAATGCATTCTTCATTTGTATAATACTTTTCTTCACAAATACCACAAAAAAATTTTTCATTTGCTTTAAATGCTTTCATAAAATTTTTATTATTTTTGTTTTAAATAAAATTGTAAAATATTTTTTGCTAATTTATGTGGTAACTTATTTAATTAAATTAAATATTTCTAAATAAAGTCTTATAAATTTTATAAATAAAAAAATGGAAAAACCGAATAAAACATTAGAAAAGCAAATAACATTAATGTTAAATAATGTTATAGGTGATGAAGAACAATATGAAATTTCAGATAAATTAAGTTTAAGTGAAGAATTAGAAAATGATGATGATAATATTTCTAATATAAAGTATCAAGAAAATAAAATTAGAAATTCTAAAACTCATCATCAAAGAAATAATATAAACAATGAAAATGAAAACTTATTTAATATTCAAGATTTTCAAATAAGAAATTCAAAAACACTTAAAAATTTAAATTTTAATTATAATCAAAATATTCAAAGTAATAATTATCAATCAATTAATTTAAATTCTAATAATATTCATTTACTATCGAACAATAAATTCTTTATAAATAAATATAATAATAGTAATTATCAAATAAATAATTTACAATCTCAAATTATATATAATTCATTATTATTTAATAATAATTTTATAAATAATCAAAATTATATTCATAACAATAATTACCAAAAAATAAATCCTAATTCAAGTTTGTTAAATAATAATAAAAGCATAATTGATAATAATTTAAATTGTAATAATAATAATAGAAATAATGAAAGAAAAAGAACATATGATATTTATATTAATTCTTTAGAAAAAAATAAGGAAATAAAAGAAAATTCAAAATTTGGAACATCTTCATATTCAAATAATACTAATTTAAAGTTAGAAATTTTAATTTATGAAATGAAAAAATTGTTAATTAAAAACGAAAAAATAGATTATTATATATTTAATAAACTTCAAGGTCATATAACATCAATAATAAAAACAAATAAAGGAAGTAGAATATTTCAAAATTATTTAAAAAATACTCAATGTGATATACTACATCAAATTTTATTAGAAATTTCACCTGAATTAAGTGAATTAATAATAAATCCATATGCAAATTATTTTTGTGGAAAATTTTTTACTTATTTAAATCAAAAAGATAGAATTGAATTTCTTTCTCATATAAAAAAATCTTTATTTTCTCTTTGTTTAAATAATATAGGAACATATCCAATTCAAGGAATAATAGAATATTTAGGTTCAAAAATAGAAAAAAATATTATTATTAATGAATTAAAAGATAAAATCAATGAATTATCATTTGATCCTTATGGAGCTCATGTTCTTGAAAAAATAATTTCTTGTTTTGAAGAAGAATACATTGATTTCATATATAAATTTATTTCTAATAATTTATTAAATTTAGCTTATAATGCTAATGGTATTTGTATTATTAAGAAAATAGTTTCTTTTACTCATAAAAAAAATATACATGAACAGATTAAAAAAACAGTCATTGAAAATTCAATGGAAATAATAAAACATCCTTATGGTAATTTTATTATTCAATCAATAATAGAAAACTGGGATTTAAATGAAATAAAAGAAATGATAAATTTATATAAGGATTCTTTTATTGATTTATCAATGGAAAAATTTGCTTCGAATGTGATAGAAAGATGTATTGAGAAAGATTCAGAAATATTATTTAAATATATTAATGATTTAGTTAATTCAAAAAGAATTTTTGAAGTAATGAAAGATAATTTTGGTAATTTTGTTATTCAAAAAGCACTTAAACTTGCTTTTGGATATAATAAAAATATTTTAATCGAAGCAATTTATAATAACATTTATAAATTAAATAATAAAAAACTTATTATTAAGTGGAAAAGTTTGTTAATTCCACATTTAGTAAATAATGATTTATATGAAACAAATGAAAAAATAAGAAATGAATAATTTTATAAATAAGATTTAGAATAAATGTGATTTACAAATTATTTTATAAATAAATAGTTAAACTATTATTATATCTATTGATGGGATGCAAATGATTTTTTATATATTGAGAAATTTGAAGAATATAAGATTGTTTAATATAAATAATATTATTTTAAATATTTATTATAATTAAACTATAATATTTTACATTATAATAAAAATGGATAAACCTTTAAATAAATTAGAAAAAGTTGATATTAATATCTTACAATCAAATGAAAAAAAAATAATTTTAAATAAATCAAAGATAGGAATTTATAAAATGTTATATTTATTCTTTTTTTTGTTTTTCACTGTTTTTTTTCTTATTGTAATTATATCCACAACAAAAACAATAAAAGAATATGAAAATGATAATAAATTATTATTAGATAATAAAAATCAAGTAAAAACAGGAACTTCAAATTATGAAGAAGAAATGGAATCAAATGAAAAATTATATAATTCTTACACTGAAACTATTAAAGAATTGAAAAATAAAAATATTACTCTTCAAGAAAAATTGAATGATCTAAGAGATGATTATGAAGATTTAAAATATTCAGTTGAGAGAGTATTTCAATTAAATAGAGGTTTTCAAATTACTTTAGATGAAAAAATAGAAGAAAACAATAAAGTTTATAATGAAATTTTAAAATATAGACAATCTAACTTTTATTTAGAAATTGAAATTAAAGAATTAGAATATAAAATAAAAGAATAATATTATTATTTTATTCTTTATTTTTTTTTAAATTCTTTTATCAAAAATAAAAATATTTTTTTAAAAAATGATAAATAATAGAACTATAGATCAATAATCAAGATGCTCTAATATTTTCAATTCTTTTAATAATTTATTGAATTAGGATATAATAGAATATATTATAGAAGTTTAATTTTATTTTTTTTATCCTCCTACTATTAAAATTCCTTTAGATTATCTCTCAATTGAAAATGGAAAAATTTAGTATTGTTTGTTGAAGAAGATAATGAAGGAAAAGAATAGAAAAAAAATATAAATTATATTGAGAAGAAAAGATCATATGGGTGAAGATATTCAAAGCAAAAATAATATTGGTATTAATATCTCAATGATATTTATCTTACATTTTCTAATAATATAATAACAGAGGATAAATATTCAATTGGAAAAAAATCATCTCTAAATGAAGGAGAATATTTTCTATAATGAAATAAGTGATAGAATATTAGGAGAAAATAAGAAAATAATAATTACAAAATTGTGGTCTTACACTGAGCATTCTGGGTTTTTTGATAAATTTTCTTTTGATAAATAATTAATTCTTCATCGAATTTAGAGAGAAAAGATTGATTGATTTTTGACTTTTTTATCATTTCATTGAATAGTGAGAAAATCTATTTCATACTTTTTCATAATTTAACTAATATTTATTGTCATTGATAATATGTTTTTTTCTTTTTAATAATTATATTTTTATTTTTTATATATTTTAAATTGATTTATATTAAATAAATTAAATAATTTAATTTCTTTAATAAAAATTTAAAAAAATATTTTTTAAAACATAAGATTAATAAATAACATTTATAAATAATTTTCATTAATCTAATTTGTTTTTAAACTTATATAATAATATAACCTAAAAAGAATCAAATAATTTTACATATTTAATATTAATTATTCGTATATTATTGATTCATATCATTTTGATAATACATATTTTTCAAAATATATTCCCCTTTAATATTATTATTATTGTTAATGTTTTGATTTTGAAAAACATTATTATACAGAAAATTTCCATTATTTAAAAATGGATTAATTTGCATATTGTTTTCACTTAAATTACTTTCAATATTTATATTATTTGGATTATTATTAATATTCCCTTTATCTAATACTATTTGACCTAAATAACTATAAGTTATTATTAATCTTGAATATAATTTTAATCCAAAAGAATAATATTTTAATTTATATAAATGAGGAGCAATTATTTGTAAAATAGATTGTTGAGTTTCTTTATCTGCTCTTTGTAAACTTTTTTGAAGAACATAATTACCGAATTTATCAAATAAAATACTTAAAATAATATTTTCTTCTTTTAATGAATTAATTAAAATTTTACATATATTATCAGGTGCTTTTTCTAATATTTTTTCAACAACATTAGAAGAAAATTTTTGTTTGGAAAAATTTTCAATATCAGTAATTAAAATATTATTAATAGTTTCCATAATATTTTCATCATTAAAAGATATAATAAATTGAATAATATAATTTCCACATTTATCACTAATTAATTCTTTACAATTTTTAAGTAAATTATTAATTAAAGGTTTTCTTTCTTCATTATTAATTTTTTCAAAACATTTTTGTAAAACACAACAACCATGTTTATGCATTGAAATAGGAAGAATATTATCAGATATTTCTTTTAAAATAATTTGATTAACAAATGTATTATTTAAATTAATTAACTTTAATATAATATGACTTCCATTAATATCAATAATAATTTCTCTAATATTATTTTTAATAATATTCATAAAGGTTTTTAACAAAATTTCCAAATTTAAATAATCAATTAATTTTTGAATAACTCTTGTTCCAAAAGAATTAATACAAATTTGATAAAAATCAATTTGTATTAAAGCCATAAATTGTAAAAACTGTTCTTTATTCATATAATTAAATAACTTTTGAATAAGATAATTTCCAAAAGAATCATTTACAATTTCTAATATATTTTGAAATAAATTATTTAATATTTTTGAAGTTATTTCAGGTTGTTCTTCAATTTTTTTTTGTATTAATCTACATCCACTTTGTTCTTTACATATTTCAACACAATTTTTAATTAATTCATTTGTCGACATTGAAGAAAAATTTGATTTTTGATTTAGTGTATTTTTCTT
Organism: Isotricha intestinalis; assembly: GCA_023807065.1. NCBI lineage: Eukaryota > Ciliophora > Litostomatea > Vestibuliferida > Isotrichidae > Isotricha > Isotricha intestinalis. Next base: position 32,343 of record JAJJLU010000355.1, read on the forward strand.
TTTTTTCTTTTGATTATTTTCATTTTCATTCATTGAAAATATTATTGGATTTTGATTTTGCATTTGTTTATTTATCATTAACATATTTAAAAAATTTTGATTTGGATTTATTTGAGGATAATAATAATTTAATGTATGATTCGGAATTCCTGTATTTACATTTACATTCACAATTGGATTTGTTGGAAGTAAAAAATTTTGCATATTTTTATTATAATTTTCATAATATTCTTTCTCTTTAGTTTTTACATTATCAAAGTAATAATCTGATAAATTAATTTCTTTATTTTTTTTATGAGGATTAAAATTTTGATTATAATAATTATATGCATTTAAATTTAAATTTTGGGATAAATTTATATTTTTATTTTTATAATTTTGATTAGGATAATAATTCTGAAAGTTATTTATTTTATTATTATTAACATTATTCTTATTATTTTGATTAATGTTAATAGAATTATTATTAATATTATTATTTAGAGATGAATTAAAATTATTATTTACGTTATAAATATTTTCTTGAACTGAATTATTATCAATATTATTTTCAATATTAGTTAAATTATTTTTAGAATTATCTTGTGAAGATAAAATAAAATCATTAGGTTTAGTTAATTTTTCATTATCATTAACAGGGGTAGTATCACCAATATTACTATTATCATAATAATTTAAAAGTGAATTATTTTGAACATAAAAGCTGAAATTATATTTATTTTTATTATTATTACTTTTATTATTATTATTATATTGAGATTTAAGTTGATAATTTCTTCCAGAATCATCTAACATTTTCATAATACCTAATCTATATTCTTCAATTCCTGAAGGTGTAGGTTCACTGTCTTTTATTTTTTGAATTGGAGATGAATCTTCAAAATTTAATCCTCTTATTTGAGATAATATTCCTTGTTCTTTTAAATCTTTTTTATCAAAATCTAAATTATTTACTTTATCTATATATTCCTCATTTTGAAATAATTCTATTCTCTTTTTTGCCTTTGCGATATTTGATATTTCATTTTCTTCTTTTTTTAAATATGATATATTTTCTTCTTTCATATTTTTTTCTTCTTTTTTTTCGAAAGGGGAGTTTTGGATATTTTTCTTCATTTAATTTTATTTTGCTTTCTTTATTTTTTTATATAAAAAAAATTCAATAATAAAAATTTTAACATTCATTTCCTATGATTAAAATATTATTTTTTATATGAGTTTTTTATTATTAAAATCTTTAAAAAAAATTATAATGATTTAATGTAATTAATAAATTTAAAAAAAATAATTATTTTTATTCCTTAATGTATTATTCATGAAAAAAATAGATTTAGAAGAATTTGAAGTATCTCTTAAAGAAAAATTATTTAAATTATTTGCAATTCTTTCAGAAGTTTTATTTATTTTTGGTTTAAAAGAATATTTTGGAGTATATTTAATTTTAAAATCAACTTTTTTATTATTTTTATGGAAATTAGAAAAAATTCTTTTTTTTTCAAAAGGAAGAATATTATATAATTGATTACAAACAGAAACAAATTCTTTTAAATTTAAAGTTTCATTATCATCTTTAATTTCTTTAAAAATAGGAGATAATATTACTTGAATATTTTTAGGTAATTTATCTTTATTAATTGCAGTACTTCTTATTATTCCATCTCCATCACCATCAAGAATAAAAAATATTTTTTTAAATGATTTTTCTTTATTGTCATTAATTAAATTATTTGAAGATTTATTTATTTTTGGATTTGAAAGGCAATTTTTATAAAATTTTTTTTCTAATTCTTTTTTATTTTCTTTATATAAATCATTATATAAATATAATATTGTATAAGGATCTCCTTTAGTATTTAATCTTTCAACACTCATAGAATGATTATTATTAAATAATTCTGGTTTTGTTAAAAGATATATTTCTTCATCTCTATCATTCATTAATTTGTTTGAATGTTCTTTTGATTTTTTTTCATATTGAATTAATCTTTCATTAAAACTTTCTTTTATTTGACTATTATTATTTACTATTGGTTTAAAAGAATATTTATTGTCTGATTCTTTTTCTAAAAAATTTCTCTTTTCTTTATATATATTATTATATTCATATAATTTATTAAATATTTTATTTGGATTTTTAATATCATTTTTTTTATCTATAAATTGATAATCTTTATTTATTTGTGGAATAAAAGTATAATTTTTTTCGTTTGGATCTGTATCAGAATATTTAAGATATAATTCTTTTCTTTTTTCTTCCTTATAATTTTTATAATTTTTTATTATATTTGAATTATTAAATTCATTTCCTTTTTCTTTTCTTTTTAAATATACTTTATTGCTTATTTTATTTATTTTTGGTTTAAAAGATAATAACTCATCTTCATCTTCTTGAATATTATTTTTTAATATTTCTAATTTTTTTCTTTCTTTTTCCTTATATTGTATATTTTTATCATATAAAGCTCTATTATTAAATATATTTTTCATATTATTATTACTTCTTGTTAAAAATTTATTTACATTTTTTTTTGTTTTAATAGTATTATTATTACTATCATTTTTACTTTTAAAAAAACTTGAACTTTTATTAGATTTAGATAAATAAAACTTATTATCATTTGATTTAAATATATCACTTTCTAAAATATTTGTATTATTAAAGTTATTTCTTGTATGAAACGGCTTTGTTTCATTTTCTGAATTTTTAATAAAATTTGTAGAAGATTCATTTTTATTTTTTATAGTACTTAAACTATTAATTTTTTTTGAAGAAAAAGAATTTTTAGTATTTGTGCTTAAATTATTTTTTAAATTTTTAATTCTTTTATTTGTAATATTAAAATTTTCTGGCATTTCATATTGAAATAAACTTACAGAATTATAATTATGCATTTTTTTATTTCTTTTTCCATAATTTTTAATATTATTTTTATATAATTTATTAGCTTGAGGTTTAACTTTTTTATTTTTATTAATTCTAATATTATTATTATTAACAGAATTAATCTTAGGTTGAATTTGGAAATTTTGTTTAACAACGTTATTATCAAATTTTTTATCATCTTTACTTTCATCTTCTTCTTCTTCTTCTTCACTTTCATTTTCTTTTTTATTTTCTTCTTCTTCTTCTTTTTCATTTTGAATTTCATAAGATTCATTTAATCTTTCTTTAATTAATTCTTCAACTTGTTTTAAAATTTCATCCATTGTATCATAATCTAATTTATTTAATGTACAAAATTCATATATATCTTTTTTTGGACTTTCAAATGAATATAATTTTAATTGTTCTACTTTACCATTACCTACATCTATCGATAATATCATTACTGGACCTTTTGAATCTTCTTCTTCATTTTCTTCTGAATCATTTTCTATTTCTTCATTTTCTCTATCTTTATTTATTTCTTTTACTTTGTCAACATTCATTAAAAAATTTAATTTTTTTTTTGAATATTATTTTCATTTTTAAAATTTAATTTTTTTCTATAATTTTTTAACATAATATAATAATAAAAAACAATCAAAATTAAAATAAATAAACAATTAATATTTAAGAACCCATTAAATTCCCACAAACAGTTTGAAACTTTCTTAAAGTAGAATTTCTAAAATTACATTTAATAAACTTTGGAGGACCTAATTGTCCTAAGGTTAAAATTAATTCATCTTTAATCTTTTTATTTTCATCTTTTCCTTTATCATTAACTTCTAAACCAAAATCATTATTTTCATAATCTTTTCCAGTTTTTTGAATTTCTCTTAATCTAATAACTCTTTCTAAATTTTTAAAACTAATAGAATCTTTAGAACTTTCATAAGTATTTTCATTTTCATTTTTTAATTCATAAGGTTGAGAATCAATTCCAAAAATTAATTCAGTAAATTTTTTAGCATTATAATGTATTTTTTTCTTTGTTTTTATCTTTTCTTTATTTTTAAATATAATATAATCACTTTCTGATAATTTATCATCATTATATTTTTTCTTAAAATATTTTTTTGCCCATTTCTCTTCTCTATGTAAAGTAGATAAATATTGTAATTCTCTTGATTTTTTAGATGAAGATTTGCCTCCAAAACTTTTTTTTAATTTCTCAAAATTTTCCAATTGAAGTCTTGTTCTTCTTCTTTTCATTGTTTCTAATATGTTAAAATATTTATCACACATAGATATTAATTTATATGATGCTTTTAATGATGTGTTAAAACCAAATGAATTTATTAATATTTTATTTAATTCTATATTATTTGTTGGCTCATTTTTTATTACTGTATTTTCTCTTAATGTATTTTTTATTATTTCATCTTTTAGATAAAATATTCTTGGAGTTTTTTTATAAAGAGGAGATTTTATTCTTCTTTGAATTTTTCCTTTGCTTTTTAAATTAGGAGATTTTTCATTTATTAAATTTACTGTTTTTTCTTTTACTAAATTATTTCCCGTTTTTCTTAATGAACTTGTATGTGTTCTTTCTGTATTTTGAACTGATATATTTTCTATATTTAAACTTTTGTTTATTGATGTTTTTAATTGAGAACTTGTATCTATTTTTATTTTTCTTTCTGAGTTATTTAAATCTTTCATTGAATATAATAAATTACGACTTTGAACGTTTTTTCTAAAAATATTTGGCTTTTTATTTTTTTGTCTTAATTTAATTGATAATAAAAATTTTTCCATTATTTGTTGTATTTTGAATATTTATATATATAATTCATTAGAACTCAAAATTTTATTAAATTATTATATTCTTATTATTATATTAAATAAAATTAAAGAAATTTTATAATTACATATAATTAATAAACAATAAAAATAAAATTTGTTTTATTCATTATTATTATCTTCTTTATTTAATTAGAAAAATATAAGGATGATTTTATATTGATTTTTTAAGTAATTAATTATTTTATTTTAAATATTAATTTTTTCCTATAATATATATTTTATTCTTTTTATTAATTATTATTTAAGTTAATATATTAATTATTGTATTAATAATTTGTCAAATCATTATTTGAGATTTCAGTTATTGAAAAATTTGCTTGTTTTAACATTTCATCTAATTTTGCAATTCTAGCTCTTAAACCTTCTAAAGCTTCTGATTTCATTGGAGTATTTTTTCTTTTATTATTATTATTATTTATATTTCCATTATTAGAATTATTATTTTTTCTATTAAATGAGTTATTATTATAATTTATATTTTTATTAAAATTAAAATTTCTATTTTTAATTTGTTCTGAATCATTACTAAAAGATCTATTTTGTCTTTGATTTACAAATGAATTATAATTATTATTAATTTTATTTTTTGGATTAATTGGAATATTCGATTTACATGAATCAATATTATCATTATCTTCTTCTAATTTATTTAAATTCATTGCTTTACTTCTTTCAAGATAATTAGGTGAACTAAAATAATAATTATTATTAATATTATTTTGATTATTTATTTTTGGAGTGGGAGGCTTTTGACTATAATTATAATTATTAATATTATCTTCTTTAATAAAAGATCTTTGCTCTTCTTTATTATTAATATTAACATGACTGTGATTAGTTATCATATAATTATTTTGTTCATTAAAAATACCAGAATAATCTTTATTATTAATTTTTTCATTTAATTCCTTAATAGTATTTAAAGCATTTTCTAATTTATCAAATAAATCTTTATTTTGTCTTTTATACATTTCTAATTCTTTAGAAATTTTTTGATTAATTCTAATTAAAGTATTTAATAATTCTTCAAATAAAGAAATTTCAATTATTTCATTTTCATCTTCATTAATTTTAATTCCTAATTGAGAAAATAAAGCTTTTTTAGAACGTAAAAAATCATCTATATTTTTTTGCCTTTCAACTAATAAATAATTATCTCTTTTTAATATTTCAAATTGAGATTCTATTTCATTTATATAATTATTATATTTTTCATCTTGATCAACATAATTTTTTTCTTTCATTGAATTTATATTATTTAATCTTTCTGAAAAAGAATTTGATTCTTTTTTTAAAATATCATATTGTTCTTTTAACTTATTAATACTTTCTTCTAATACTTTATTTTGTCTTTTTAAATAATGATTTTCATATTTTAAATTAGAATTTTCTAATTGTAACTCCGATAAATTATTTTCTATTTTTTTTTCACTTTCTATTATTTGAGATGATGAAGAAGGCTTTGATAATTTTTTTGTTTCTTCATTTTCATTTAGTAAATTGTTTTTAAATTTTAATATTGTTTCATCAACTTGTGATAATATTTGTCTATATGATTCTATATTTATTTCATTTGATGACATTTTATTTAAATTTCTATTTTAAAATAATCATTTTTACTTGTCTTATAATTAAATAATTATTTTATAATAATAATTATTTTATAATATAATTATTATCCTAATCATCTTTTTTTTCATATTTTTTTATTTAAATTTCATGAAACTGATTTTAGTTTTTGAAATGAAAGAATTTATATTATTCTAATATTAAGCTTTTTTTATAATTCATTATATTAAAAAAAGAAAAGGAAAATTATATCAAAAGGAAATTTTTAATCAAAGATTAATTAAAAATTAATTATTATATTAAACAAAAATAACGAAGAACCCAAAAAATCAATCAAATACATGTTTCCACTCAAATAATAAAAATCATTCCGAAAATGAAAAATAATATAAAACCCAAAATTAAAAAAACAAAACTTCAAAAACTAAAAAACAAAATTCAAAACACTTGAAAAAAATAGAAAAAGTATTTGTTCAAAAGTATCAAAAAAAATCTAAATAAAAATTATAAAAAATAATTATTAAAAATAATAAATTAAAAATAATAATAATAAAAAACAATGGAGTCTCAATTAAAAATTGATGAATTAATTTGGGCAAAAATAAAAGGATATCCTTGGTGGCCAGCAATAGTAAAATTAAATATATAATATATTTAAAGTTAAAAAAGCAATTCAAAAAAGAAGGAAATAATGAATCTCAAGTTTTAGTTAAATTTATAGGAGATATGACTCATTCAATAATATCTTTTTCAAAGATAAAACCTTATGGAATTTATAAAAAAAAGTATAGTAATACAAAAAAACAAAAATTAATTAATGCTATTCAAATTGCTGATAAAATTTATAATGGAGAAATGACTTTTAAACAACATTATTATTTATGTAAGAAAGGAATTGAATCTTGTCAAAAACAAACTTTATATATTTTAGAAAAGAATAAAGAAGAAAAAGAAAAAAAAAAAGTAAATGAAAAAAATAAAGATATTTATTTATTAGGAAATAAAAGAAATTATTCTAATTTTAGTAATAATTTTATTAATGGAAGAGAATTAGGAATTTTAATTGAAGATTTTATTTATTATAAAAAAGGAATTCCTATTGAAGAATATAAATTAATTTTTAATAAAATGAAATATATGATTGATAATAATAAAATTAATAATAATTTAATGAATTCTTTAAAAAGATTATTAAGATTTTTACATAACTCAAGAAATTTTAATGAACAAATAATATCAATGGATTTTTTTATTGAATTTCAAAAATTAATTAAAAATAAGATTTTATCTTCATTATTTGATTCAAATAATTTATTTTTAGATGAAGAAAATGTAGAAGAAGTAAATATAGAAGATTTAATTAAACAAATTGATAATTATAATTTAGAAATTGAACAAAGTAATTTATCAATGTCTCCAATAAAAAAAAATAAAAATAAAATTGAAACAAATGAAGAATCAATTGAAGTTTCTTCTTCAGGAAGTAAATATGAAGAAAATAAAAATAAAATTATTATAACTCCTTTAAAACAAAATAATATATATAAACTATTCAATTCATTAGAAGATAATAAAAATTTAAATTTAAATATTAAAGAAAATATAAGTCAAGATGATATAATAAATCAAATTAAAAAATACTCACAAGTTAAACAAAATAATAATATTAAAGATTGTTATTTAAGAAGAAAAGTTTGTTTGCAATTATATAATCTTTTTGATATTTTATTAAAAAATGTTAATGTTTCTAAACAAGATATTGAAAATTTATGTAAAGCAATTGAATGCAAAGCAAGAAATTTTGATAATGAAATGTCTAAAAATTACAAAAATTATATTAGTCATATATTCAAGATTATAAGTGAATATTTTATTTAACTCTTTTTTATATTATTATAAATATATTTTTCTTTATTTGGTGTTAATTAGTTTCAGTAATTTATTATAAAAATAATTATTTTTTTTTAGAAATTCAATTAAAATTTTTTAATTTTTTAAATAGAATAAAATCATAAAATAATGGAAACAAACAATGAAGAACAAACAGAAATAAATAAAGAAACAGAAAATATTGAAAATGAAAATAATGAAATAAAAAATGAAGAAAATACTGAAAAATTAGAGAATGAAAGTTTAGAAAAAAATGAAGAAATTGAAAAAGAAAAAAATACAGAAGAAGAAAAAAAAGAAGAATTAAAAGAAGAATCAGAAGAAAAAGATGATCCATTTAAAGATCTTCCATTATATATAATATCATGTAAAGTATCAATAATAAATTCAGAACAAATGGTATTATATACATTAAAAGGAAAAAGAGTAAAAACAGAAATTCAAAGAAAATATTCAGATTTTGAATTATTAAGGAAAAAAATAGGAGAATTTCTTCCTGGAATTTTTATTGCAGGTTTACCTTCAAATGATGTTTTAGGAGATGTTGATAATAAAGCTTCAGAAATGAGATTAAAATTATTAAATCATTTTATTAGAAAAATTACTGAAAATCCAGAATTTTATAATACTGAACCTTTCTTATTTTTCTTAAATGATGATAAAAATTATAAAAGTTATCTTGATAAAATTGAACCTGGAAATCCAGAAGAAATTAAAGAAAGATTTACAAAAATTTTCCCTTATTTTAATTATGATAATTATAATACTAGTGAATGTGAACAATATGTTGATTATTGGAATAAAATTTTTATTAAAGCTAGAGATAATATTGATAAAATTGGACAAGTTTTAGAAAATGAAATTTTAAATATTATTAAAGAACAAAAATATTTAAATAATATTTTTGATATGTTTGTTGATTTTGAAAATGCTATTCCTAATAATACTTCCATTATTAAAAATCCAAAAGATTTTTGTAATAATATGATTAATTCTAATTTAGGAAGACCTTATTTTGTTTTTTATCATTATCATTTAAAAACAATTGCAGATTTAGAATCTTTTATTGAAGCTTATAATATTTTAATTAAATATAGAAAAAAATTAAATGATTCTTTTGAAGCTTTAAAAAAAATTGCTCAAAGTGGACAAAGTAAATATAATATAAATGAAAATAATAGAAATCAACAATTAACTGTTGATGATAAAGGATATAATGAAGAATGTAAAATGTTAAATTTAAGATATATTGTTGATTGTTCTACTTTTATTTTAAAAAGTCAAATTGATACTTTTAGAGAATCTTTTTTTGATAGATATAAAAATGAAATTTTGAAAATGAAACAAAATTTAATTAATAAAAATCTAAAAAGTGTTCAATTATGGGAAGAATTTACTTCTAGTTTAAATTAATTGGTTATTCAAGAACTTTAAATTTAAAAATATTTAAATTTTATTTTTAATAATTTTTTTAAATTATTTTTAATGTTTAAGTTGTTTTTTGATGATGAATCTGGAAAAGATATAAAAGAAAGTTTATCTCATTTAATTTCGTTTAATAATAATCAATTTGATAATATTTTCGAAGAAAAATATGAAGAATTTAATGAAGAATTTGCTAAATTTATTAATTTTCATTTATTAAAAATTGCAGCTAATTGTAACAATAATCAAGTACTTGATGTTAATAATAATCCTAATTTTAATATTAATGATTATATTAAAAATTTTATTTTGAAATTTATTAAAATTTATGATTTAAATTATAAATATAATGGAAATAATCCTATGTATGATTTTATTAATTTAAATATTTCTACAAATTTATGTGATGAAAAAACAGATAAAGAATATATGTATCTTATATTTTTTAAAATATTTGAACAACAAATAAAAAGAGATGAATTAGATTCTAAGGAAAATATAATTTTTATAAATGAAGTTTTAGAAAAATTAAAAATTATATTAACAAATATTACTAAATATTATAGTAAAGGTAATTTTGAACAAATTATTTTTATAATTTTTTGTGAAAGATTTTTAAATACTTACACAAAAATGATATATATAAATTATAATGAATCAAAATTTAAAAGCACAAATACTTTAACAGAATTTTTCTTATTTTTTCTTCCTTTTTATGATAATATTATTTATAAAATATTCTTTTATTATTTTAAAGACATATCTTTAGTAAATAAAGAAATTACATTTATAGATAAATTAATATATAATTTATCATTTTTAAATATAATAAAAGAAAGAAATAAAGAAAAAGGAAATGAAGAAAAAGAAATAGAATTAATATCAAATTTATTTTTAGAAAAAAAACAATTAACAATATTAAAGATATTAAGTCTCTTAAACAATGATATAAATTTAAAAAATTACTTTATAAACATAATATTGAAAGGTATAGAAAAATATTTACTTTCAACTTTAAAAAAAGAGCAAAATTCCTTAGATAAATTTAGATTATTAAAAGAAATAGAAAAGACATTTTTTAATGAAATAAACATAGAATTTTTTTTTAAAGATTTTAACTCAGAGAAAAAAAATATAGAAGAAGAGTTTCAATATCACAATATATTTACATTTCCTACAATAATAAAAAAATATCATAATATAATATATGATGTATTATCAAAACAAGCTCAAAAAACATTAAATGAAATATTCGTACAAGGATTTGACGAAATTATGAGAGATTCAAATTCAAATTTAAATGAAGAAAAAACTGATATGTTATTCTCATATTTTGATATTATTCCTGAATATGAAGGCTTTGAATGGTTATATATTCATAGTTTAATTAATAGATGTGTTGATGAAGTTTTTGATTATATGAAAGAAAAGTCTTTTATTCAACAAGTTGATATTTATTCTAAAGAAAAAAGTTCTTATTCTTATCGATTACAAACTTTAATTAATAATATTAAAGTTAAAAGATTTACTAATAATAATTTTGATTTACATTTAACTCTTCTTCCTTTTCATTGTTATCATTTATTTAATTTAAAATGTAAACCTACTATTAATGCAAATTTAATTAAAATTTTTAATAAGTTTATTATTGATAATAAATATCCTGATAATTCTTCTTTAATTTTTCAACAAGGATATATTGAATTTGTTATTAAGGATAAATATAAAAATAATTATTTAAAAGGGATTATTATTAGAGGTGATAATATTCAATATAGTATATTATCATTTATGGGAATTAAAAAAAAAAGTTTTGAAGAGATTAAAAATAATATTAATTTAAGTGATGATTTAGGAAGATATTTATTAAATGAAATGGTTAAAAAAAATTTAATAGAATATGAAGAAAATAAAGATTCATATATATTAAGTAAAAAATTACAAAATAATAATTTAGAACAACAATTATTAATTGATATTAGAGTTAATTATTTTACTTTTTGTGAAGGAAAATATGATTATAATTTAAATTTATATCATAAGAAAATTAATGAAAAATATAAAAAAACTATTTGGAATTGTTATATTGTAAAATTTTTAAAAAAAAATCACGATAAAAAAAATAAAATCAATGAAATATTTGATTATTTACAACATGATCTTCCTTTAATAGCAAAAATTGGTTTAGAAATAAAAGCTTTAGAAACATGTTTAAATGAATTAGATGAAAAAGGTTTAATAAAAAAAATTTCAGAGAAAAAGAGTTCAAATTCAAATATAATAAATACTTATTATAAATATACATAAAAAATTATAATTAAATTACAATAAATGTAGAATAAATCTTTTAAAAAAAATATTAAATAAAGATTTTTTTTTTAAGTTTTTAAATTCTAATACAATTTTTTCCTTAATTTATTATATTTCTTCTATTTATCTTTTCAAAAATATAATATGTAAATTAATTTTATGAACTTTTTTATTTCTTTCTTTTAATTCTTTGTATCTCTTTTTTCACTTGTTTTTATTTTTATTTTTCGCATTTTTTAAAAATTTTTTTTATTTTCTTTATTTTTTAATAATATGAATAATGAAAAAATAAAATTTCTTTTTAATGATAAAAACAATTGGGTTAAGAGTTTAAAAGATTATGAATTTAGTAAAAAAAATTTGGAATGGAGCTTTAATGAGAAACCAAAATATATTAAACAAAAACAAATATTATTTAATGATGTTGAGTTTAATCCAATTACTCAAAGATTTACAAACGAAGAAATAGAAAAAGTAGCAAAAAGAAATGAAGATAAAATATTAAAACAGTCTTTATCTCAAAATTATGATAGAAGTTTACAATATGAACAAACATATAATATAATAAATTTAAAAAGTAAATTAATAGGATTAAATTATAAAGAGGAACAAAAAGATAAAAAAACAAAAAAAATTTCTCCAGATACAAGAGTTCCATATAATATTATTTCAAATATATCATTAAACATTCATAATTCAATTTCTCCTGATAAAAGAATTAAATATCCAGATTGTGAAAATAAACATAAACCAAATATTATTAAATCATATTTATATAAAGATTATGATATAATTAGTAATAAATATAAACTTTTTGATAAAGAAAAACAAAAAATTGATAAAGAAATAAGGAAATTAAATTCTTTATCTCAATTAAGTAAAAAAAAAGATTTTGATTTTATTAAAAATCAATATTATAATGAAGAATTAAATAAAATTAATCCTAATAAATCTTTAAGTAAAGGGAATATAATTCCATATAGAGGTCAATTATATAATCCTATAAATATGAATGTTTATGATTCTGAAAATTTAAAAAAAAAAGATGAAAAAAATTCTCGAGGAGTGATTAAATATAAAATAAGAAATAAATTAGATGAATATTATCATTTTAAAAATGAAGAAAATTTAATTAATGAAAAAAAGAAAATAAATAATAATTGTGATTATAGAAAATATATTAATATTGATAAAAGAGGATATAATATTTTAAATTTTGAAAAAAATTATAATAAATATCATGATAATTATGAAATGAAAAATCATTTTGAACCTTGGAAAATATTAAAAGACAATGTTGGAGAGAATGAAACTTTATCAAAAAAAAAATTATATATTCCAAAAACTAAAAAAGAAGAATTAGATGATAAATTAAAAGATTTCATTACCAACAGAAAGAATATTATTAATAATTTAAACAATATTAATGAAGAAGAAAGTTTTAAAAGAAAACCTTTAGTTAATAAATCAATTTATAAAAATAAAAAACTTTTTAAATCTTATTCTCAATCTAATATTTTTTTAAATAAACAAGAATGGTTTTCTCATCCAAAAAATTGTGATATGGAAAAAATGGATTTCCCTAAAAAAAGTATCATAAAAGGAAAAGAGATAATAGATTAAAATATAATATATATATTTAATATATTTTTTTAAATAAAATAAATTTTTTTATATTAATCTAAATAATTCTTAATTTAAAACCTAAAAATTAAAAAATAACAAATTTTAAAAAAATAAAAAAAAAAAACTAAATAAAAAGAAAAGAAAAAAAAAAATAATAATGAGTGAAAACAATTCAACAATAATAAACTTAAATGAAGAAGAAGAAGAAAAGCAAATAACTCAAGTAATAAATAGAGAACCATTAAAAATATCAAAAGAAAAATTTAATTCAGAAAATAGTGATATAGGATTTGCATTATTAAGAGGAGTTAATTGGGTATATTGTATAAAAAAATTACATTGTATAATAGGAAGAAGACCAATGAAATATAATAGACAATTAAATCCTATTCATACAACTTGGGATATTGATGTTGATTTAGGTCCTGTTAAAAAAGTTTCTAAACAACATGCTTTAATTTTATATAATTTTCATATTGGTTCTTTTGAAATTAAAAATATTTCTCAGAAATTCACTATTAAAGTTAATGGAGAATTAATGAATTATAATGAAGAAATGCCATTGTTAAATAAAAGTGTTATTGTTATTGGAAATCAAGAATTTTATTTTTTACTTCCTGATTAAAACAATTATTTATCATTTTAAATATATAATATATTATTATAAAATAAATATTTTTACCTTTATTTTGTATTTTTTATTATATTAAATATTAAACATTTTTAAATATGTATTTCCTAATAAAATGATATTAATATCTTTTAATGAATAATTAAAATATATTTAAATTACTTATATAAATTATATTTTTAATTAAATATTTAAATAAAAAAAATATAATCCATCCCTGAAAAAAAAATTATATAAAATCAAAAATGGAAAACTACATAATTCTTGAAATGATAGGTGAAGGAGCATTTGGGAAAGTATATAAAGGACAAAGAAAATGTACTAACCAAATAGTAGCTATAAAGAAGATAGATAAAAAGAATAAAAAAGAGAAAGAACTAAAGAATCTTCGTCAAGAAATAGATATAATAAAGAGATTGTATCATGAGAACATAATTCAATTTTTAGATTCTTTTGAAACAAATGCAGAAATATGTTTAGTAACAGAATTAGCAACAGGTCAATTATATGAAATAGTACAAGAAGATAAAAAATTACCAGAAAATGAAATAAAAAATATAGCACTTCAATTATCATCAGCATTATTTTATTTACATAGTAACAATATAATTCATAGAGATATTAAACCTCAAAATATATTAATAAGTGCATCAGGAATAATTAAAATATGTGATTTTGGTTTTGCAAGAGCAATAGATAATAAAACAATGATAACATCAATTAAAGGAACTCCATTATATATGGCACCTGAATTATTAAAGGATTATCCTTATAATAAAAAAGCGGATTTATGGTCTCTTGGTGTTATTTTATATGAATTATATGTTGGACAACCTCCTTATTATACTAATAATTTTAAAACTTTAATTGAAAAAGCCACTAAAGAAGAAGTGCGATATCCTGATTCTATGAGTCCACAATTTAAAGACTTCTTAAGAGGATTATTAATGAAAAATCCTAAAGATAGATGGGATTGGCCTAAAATTCTTGATCATCCTTTTTTAAAAGAAAATGAAGAAGAAAAAAAATTCAGATTAGAAAGTGAAGAAAATTATAGAAAGTGGATTATTAGAATTAAAAATGATAAAATATTCAATTTACATGAAAGTGAAAGTTTTCTTGCTAAATTTGCTAATGATTTAGAAAATGATATTGGGACAAAGAATTTTTCATCTTTTGCAAATATAGAAAATAAACCTCAAAATAATAAAAAAAATAATGTTAATTCTAACAATAAAGAAGATTTTTGGTCAAATATAGAAGCAAAAGCATCAACTGAAGAAGGAGCAACAAATTTAAGAAAAGATCCAAATTTTGCAGAAAAAGCAAATTCATCATTGTCAGATTGTATAAAAGAAGATAAAATAATAAATAAAGATTTAGCAAATTTAATAACTAAAATATTATTTAATATATTAACAAAAGGAAAATTTGATTCTCAAAATATGGATTTAACAAAAAATCAAAAATTATTAACAACAGCAATAAATATATTTAGAATAAGTCAAAAAGATGATTCATTAAATTCATTATTAAATGATATAATAAAAGTAATAGGTTTATTTACTAAATTTTATTGTTATTTTTCAGGAGTAATAGATTTAGGAATTTGTTCTGGATTTTTAAGATATGTTCCAGATGTTCTTTCTGCAAAAGGAAAACAACCGAATTTATATGTTAATATGTTAAAAGCTGTTGGGTTAATGATTACTGCTGCTAATATTGCACCAAAAAGATCTTTATTATTTTATAAAAGTATTATTGATTTTAATATTATTAATGTTCTCTTTCAAGTTATTAAAAATCATCAAAATCAACCTTATAATTTAACTAAAAGTTGCTTAGATTGTCTAGCAATTTTAATTCATCCTACTAATGGAGAAATTCATTCTTTTATGTTTTTAAGAAATGAAAATGTTGAAAGTAGATTTGAAGGTTATAATGAAGTTAAAACTGCTTTTTCACATATTCAATTATTAAAAAAACACTTTTTTAAATTATGTCAAGATGAAAATATATTCGATTTACTTCCTGTTTTATATGATTTAGAAAATGAAATATCTTTAAAGACTACAATTTTAAGAATTATACTTCAATTATTTAGATTTAATCCAAGTAATATGATTAATTATTTCTTAATTAAAGGAGGAGCTTATCAAAATATTATTAATAATATTGTTACTTTAGAAGAAGTTGATAAAAAAACTTTAACTCAATATGGTCTTTTAATATTAATTGAATTAGTTCGCTATTGTAATAATAATAAAATCCCTATTTTAAATTATGGTTATGAAATTCAAAAAGCTTTAAATTATATTAACAGAACTTTAGCAAATGATAATACTATATTATGTTTAACTTTTGGTTTATTATCAGAATCATTATCTTTAAATCCAAATTTAAGAATTTTCAATTCAAAATTAATGAAAAAAATAAAAGAAATGATAAGAAATTCTCCAGGAAGAGGAAGAGATGAAAATAAAAAATTAGAAGGGACTCAATTTGGATATTTAAATAACACAATATTAGATTATCCTTTATTTTACTTAGAAAAAATAGTAAAATTTTACATTCAAAAAGACAGTTCAAAAGTAGAGATAATAAATTCAATAAAAGAGACTCAATTTGAAGATGCATTAATAGAAGTAGTATCAAATAGTTCATTTAGAAATGAAATATCACCAAGAGGAGTATTATCAGCGTTAAATATAATATATGATTTAATAAGTTGTGATTATAAAATGGTAATTAGAAAAGTTTTAAGAGAACATTGTACAAAACAATTAGTAATATTTATTAAAAGAAAACAATATATTGCAATTCAAGATTGGCCTGGTTTCCCTAATAATGAAGGTTCTATTATTTCAAAAAATATTTTTATTGTTACTTTAAAAATTATTAAATCAATTGCTGAATTAAATGGAATTACTGAAGGAGTAGCAAGAGGAGATTTCTTTTTTAATTTAAGAAATTCATTTGATATTATTGGAAAAGAAAATTATAAATTAGTAGTAAATTTACTTAATACTTTATCAAGTTCAAGACATGATGAAGTAGTATCATCAAGTTGTTATGATTATTTTTCTCATTCTCAAAATTTAAAATTTATAGAAAATTTCAATATGTTAAAAGATACTCATAATAAGGATTTAATAATAGAAATATTATTATTTTTATCTACATTATGTAGAAGAAGTGCAGATGCATATCCTACAATAAATCAATTGAATATATTTCCTGATTTAAAAAATTTATTAGAAAACACAAATGAAAGTGCATTTAAAAGTAGAGTATGTAATTTATTAGGAAATATGTGTCGTCACACTGATTTTTTTTATGACCAAATAAAATCAACAGGAATAATAACACCATTATTAAAATGTTGTTATGATAATGATAAAGCAACAAGAAAATTTGCTTGTTTTGCAATAGGAAATGCAGCTTTTCTAAATGATAAATTATATGATAATTTCAAACAAATTATTCCTAGATTAGTTGAATTATTACATGATAATGAAGAAAATACAAGAGCTAATGCTGCAGGTGCTTTAGGTAATTTTGTTAGATGTGGAGATCAATTATGTAATGATATTGTTAAAAATAAAGCTCATGAAGCTTTACTTAATTTAGCTGAAAGTGAAGATAATCAACAAGTTCAAGTTATTAGAGTTGCTCTCTTTGCTTTAGGTAATTTCTGTAATCATAATGTTATTAAAAATGATTTAGAAAAAATTAATGTTAGACAAAGAATAGAAAATTTAAGAAATAAATTCAAGAGAGATGAACAATTAATTGAACATATTGAAAGAATTAAAAAGAAATTGAATTAAATTGTTAAAAAAACAAGATTTTAAAAATGTTTTTTTAAATATTTAAAAAAATACAAAAAACTGATTTTTATTTTTTAAATGTCTATATTATTAAAAAAAAAATTAAAACAAAAAAACTAAAACTTACTTTAAAAAATAATAAATGTCCGAATCAAAAGAAAAAAATTCAAACGATGATCGTCCTCCAGAAGACATAGATATAATGTCATATATAAACAAAGATAAATTAAATTTAATAAACGATGCATTTAACAAATTAGGAATGGGATTAACATTAGATCAATTTCTTCAAATAATGTTACATCACGCAGATATAGATTCAGAAAAAGAAAGTATAGATTATGTGGAAAAACTAATAGATGCATTTAAACAAATAGATGTGAATGGAGATGAAACTTTAGAATGGGATGAATTTTCAAATTATATAGTAGAAACAGGAATATCAAAACAAAAAAATAATTTTGTAAGTGTAATAAGAAATTATCATTTAAGTTCAATAACGAAAGATAAAACAAAACATGATTCAGAAATACATAAAGTATATTTTTTTGAAAGAATAAAACATTTAATATGTCTTGAAAATGAGAGTAGGAAAATATTAGTATATAATTATAATACAGGAAATTTAATAACATCATTTTATGGTCATAATGGTTCAGTAATATCAGCAGAATATATTTCAGGACAAAATTTAGTAGTTACAAGTGGAAGTGATAATTGTTTAATGTTTTGGAATCCTTCTCATAATTATCAATTAATGAATAAAATTCCAACAAGAGAAATTCAATTAGCATTACGTTGGGATCCTTCAAGTAAATATTTAATTACAGGAGGTTTTGATCAAATGATAAATATATATAAAAATTTAGAATTTACAGAACAAGGAAAATTAAAAAATCCAATTAATTTATATTCAATGAAAAGATTACATTTTGAAATGATAACAGATGTTCTTGTATTAGAAAAACAAAAATTAATAGCTGCATGTGATTTACATGGATTAATAACATTATGGTATTTACATAATTTTGAAAATAAAGATAAATTACAAGATCCTAAATATGGTCATCATAGAGGAGTATTATCGTTAGCAGTTATAGAAGATAGAAATTGGCTTTTAAGTTGTGGAACAGAACATTTTGTTATGGTATGGGATTTAGTTGTTGGAAAACATGTTGGTCAATTACAAGGTCATTCTCAAAGTTTAATTGGTGTTAAAGTCATTAGTGGAACTACTCAAATTGTCACTGGTGATGTCTCTGGTATTTTCAAAGTTTGGGATGCTAGAGATTTAAGCTTAGTTCAAACTTTCTCTATTCCTAATAATGGAAATAAAAAAGCTCAAACTTTCTGTGTTACTGGAAGTAATAAAAAAAAAATTATTTGTGGTAGTGATAAAGTATATTTCTTTGATTATGAAGAAAGTCAAGAAGGAAATTTAGCTGATTCTAAATTATGTATTTGTGTTCTTTATAATGAAGTTTTTAATAATTTTGTTACTGCACATATTGATTGTATTAAAATTTGGGATGCTGAAACTGGACAATTAAAACAAGTTTTTCGTAATATTACAAATGCTGAAATTTCATGTGTTAAATTTGATTATAGGAAAAGAAAATTATTTATTGGAGATGTAGAAGGAAGAGTTTTATTAATAAATATATTAAATGGTGTTCAAATGAAATATTTTAATAAGCATAAAGATTATATATCTTCAATGGCATATTATTCAGAAGGAAAAAAATTTATAAGTGCATCATGGGATGGATTTATTAAAATTCATGATGATGATTCTCCTGATGAAAAAGGACTTCAATTATTTGAATTATCACATAATACAATAGGAAGAATAAATTCATGTAATACATTAGATTTTTCTGAAGAAATGAAAATTTTAGCTTGTGGTTATGATAATGGTATAGTAACTTTAATAAATATGAAATCACTTTCAAGTGAAGGAACTTTAACAGAACATAAAAAAGTTATATTAGTGTATTTCTTAGATGAATTCCCTTCTATTGTTGTTTGTGATCAAGAAGGAACTTTACATTTCTGGAGTTTAATATTAACTAAACCAAAAAAATTATTACGTGATTTAAAAATACAAAATTATTCTAATAATGATAATAGAACAAAAGAATTATTCCCAGTTAAATGTATTTGTTTTGAAAAAAATTCAAATATATTATTATTAGGAGATGAAACAGGATATGTTAAAGCTTATAATATAAAAGAGTATATTGATTCCTTAAAATTAATGTTACCATGTGTAAAAATTGAATATTCAGATATTGCAAATATACATTATGAAGAAACTTTAAGTCCTGAATTAGAAAAATTAAAAAGTGATTTATTAGCATTACCTAAATTTGATCCTGAAGATGATCAAGCACCAAGAATAACAATAACATTAAATGATTTAATGTTAATTAAACATCATATGAATTTGGAACCAGTTTTAGAAAAAGAATGGTTAGCTCATAAACAAGGAGTTACTTCTGTTTGTTGTCATGGTGATCCTGTTTTTTTCGTTACTACTGGTCATGATTTAAAAGTCTTTATTTGGGATAGAAATTTTAATAAAATTGGCTCTTTAACTACTGTCACTGATCCTAATTGGAATGTTAATATTAATATTGAAGAAGAAAGAAAAAGATTAAGACAAGAAGCTAAAGATAAATATTTTGAATTAAAAGATTTAGATTATGAAAGCTTGTTTGAAGGAGAAACTAAATTACCTAAATTAGTTGATGCCGATCAAGATGATTAATTATTTTTCTTTATTTTAAATTGTTTTAAAATTTTTTTTTTCTTTTTTCAGTTAATTATTATTTCACATATAAAAAAATTTTTTTGTTTTCTAAATTGGAACAAATGGACTCATTATAATAGATATTTAAATTATTTTCTATTAAATGTTCATTTAAACATTTGTACTATTATTAAAACAATTATTTAATCGAATATTAAAATATGTTAAATAAATTTTATTCTCAGAGAATCAATTTCTCTTTTTTCACATTGATATTAATTCATTTTCACTATATGTGATATTTTATTTGGATTTGAACTTATATATACTTTCTAAATTATCATATTGTATTTTTTATTTTTTATTCTTTAATAGGTTTAATATTCTTTTTTGAATTAATATTTTTTTTCTTTTTTAAAATATATATTATTTTTTTTTAAACATTTTAAAAAATTTTTAATTTTTTTTTAAAAAGAGGGGAAAAATACCAATCATTTTTTATATTAATTTAAAAAAGTTACAGAATAAATTAAATTTAATATTTATTTTGTATTTAAAAATGATAAACTATAATAATTCATCAAATAAAAGGATACACTTAATAATTTTCCAAATAAATTAATCATAATTATAAAAATATTAATATTGAATTTATTAAAAAATATAGTATTTTGAAAAAAAGATAAAATCATTTTTAAAATATACATTTTATATAAGTCTTATATGTTAAATAACCATTAAAAAATATATCTATATATATTTTCAATAAAGGAAAAAAAAATTTAAGCTAATTTCAATTATTATTTTTATCTTTTTTTTACATTTTGTTTATTTTTCAAATGTTTTAACATATAATGGGCTTTTATTTTCAATTTTTCTTGTTCTGTCAAAATATTAATCATAAAATATTTAATCAAATAATTAATATTAGGTCCTTTAGAAACATTTAATCTATATTCAAGTTCATTTTTAAAAAATTTATAATATCCAATTAACTTAATAAAATATATAATATATTTTAAATTCTCTTCATTAACTTTATTATAATGAAAACATAAAAATTTTTTAATATCATCATCAGAAATAACATCTCTAATATCAAATCCGAAAATAATTAAAAGACATTTAATTTTTTTATTAGAAATTAAAATTTTAATATCAAAACATAATTTATTTCCAGAATCAATTTCAATTTCATTTTTAACAAAAGAAACTAAATCAATTAATTCATTTAAGTCTAAATTTCTAGGAAGATAAAATAAAATATATTTCCCTATATTTAAAGAAACTCTAATAATATCTAAAATATTAGGATGCATTAATTTACTAATAGAATAAACATTACTATCTTTATATTTAATTCCTCCCCAAGGAGGAGAAAGAAAGACAAAATCACCTTTAATTTTATTTTTAACATTAAGAAAATTATCTAAAATAAATTCAATATTATTATCACATTGATATACTTTACTATTATTTTTACAAATATTAATTTTATTTTCATCAATATCAATAGCATAAACCTTTTTACCATATTTACTAAATTGAATAACATTTCCTCCACTTCCACAAAAACCATCAATAATAATTTTTCCTCTTGTTAATAAAGCAATATATTTCGCTATTGATTCTGGAGTTACTGAATACCAACTTTCATAATCCATTTTAATTCCATTGTCATATTTAGAATAATAATAATATCTTTTATACCAAAATGATATTTCTGGAATTTCTTTTTTAGAAATTTTTACATTTTTTATATTATTTCTTTTTCCCTTTTCATATAATTCTTTATAATTATCTTCTATTGTTATTTTCTCTATTTTTAATATATATACTTTATTTTCTTTAGATATTAATTGTATTGAACCGTTTTTTTCATATATATCTAAAACAAAACATGGAAGATTTTCTTTTTTGTTTATAATAAAAGGTGAAATTTTTGTTCGTTGATTATTTTTAATAAATGAATTTGCAAAATTATTTATTTCATTTAAAGAAGATTTCTCTTCTTGAATTGATGAGGATGATTCACTTCTTGAATGTGATTCTTTAGTTGATAAATATTCAGGAGATTCTGTCAATAAATTTGAAGTTAAATATGAATTTTTTTCCTTATTTAACATTTAATTCGGGAAATTAATTTATAATAAATGGAGAAAATATATAATAAATTGTTTTATGTATTATATCTCATTGAAAAACATTTAAATTTATATTTTAGTCTTTTATTTTATTTTTTTAATTTATTTTTTTATGCGTGAAAACTAGTTTTAATAAAAAATATAAAATTAAAGAAATATTAATTATCAAAAAAAAAATAAAAATTAATAAAATTCACCAAAAAAAAAATTTAAAAAAAGATAAAAAACTCAAAAAAAAATCTTCAAAAAGAAAAAAAAAAAATATAAAAAATAAAAAAATTTTAAAATAACATATAAAAGGAGAAGAAGAATGTTTTACACTCCATAGTAAGAGAATTAAAAATAAAAATATTTTTTTTAAAAAAATAGTTTTGTGAAATCCTTAGACTTAGATCCATTATTGGAGAAAAAAAACGATGGGACCTTAAAAGTGGAAGATTTATTAGATTCAAACGATGCTGTAACAGATTTAAAATCATCATCATCTCAATTATCAGATACGTAAAAATAAAATTTATATAATATTATAGAATTAATGTTTCATTCATAAAAAAATTAATTGATTATTGTACACAAATGCCTTCTGAAGATTCTCCTACTATTGGACATAAATTTCCTTTTAATGCTTGTGAAATTTTGTGCTCTTCTAATGGATTAAATATGAATAAGTTAATTAATTTGAAAGATGATAAAATCAGCGATGAAGATTCAAAAAAAAAATCAAATGATAATGAAGATATTCAAGATTTTAATGATAAAAATGATAATAATGATAATGTTGATGATAATAAAGAAGATAATGAACAAGAAAAAAATGATGATAATGTTCAAGAAAAAAAAGAAGAATCAGATGAGAAAAAAGAAGAAGGAACAGAAGAAAAAAAAGAAGAAGGAACAGCAGAGAAAAAAGAAGAAGGAACAGAAGAGAAAAAAGAAGAAGAAAAAGAAGAAAAAAAAGAAGAAGGAACAGAGGAGAAAAAAGAAGATGGAACAGAAGAGAAAAAGGAAGAAAATTCAGAAGAGAAAAAAGAAGAAGGAACAGAAGAGAAAAAAGAAGAAAATTTAGATGATAAAAAAGAAGAAGCAACAGCAGATAAAAAAGAAGAAGAAAAAGAAGAAAATTTAGAAGATAAAAAAGAAGAAGAAACAGAAGATAAAAAAGAAGAAGAAGCAGAAGAAGATGATGGTTTAAAAATAGTTTATAATATCTTAGAATATTTATTTAAATTTTTAGATACTCCTCCATCCGAAGACAATTACGTTTTAATGGGTTATTTCGCTAAATTAATCAATAATTTATTAAAAGATAAACCAGATATATTATTAGGATATATATTTACAAAAAAACCAGAAATAATAAAAAAATTAATAATTCACATTAATAGAAAATCAATAGGAAATATAATAGAAAATTTCATAATGAATTTAAATGATGATATTTTCGCAGTTTCAAATAATTATATAATTGAAATATGTAATTCCTTAATTGAAGGATTAAATAATAAT
Organism: Isotricha intestinalis; assembly: GCA_023807065.1. Classification (NCBI taxonomy): domain Eukaryota; phylum Ciliophora; class Litostomatea; order Vestibuliferida; family Isotrichidae; genus Isotricha; species Isotricha intestinalis. Next base: position 56,758 of record JAJJLU010000355.1, read on the forward strand.
GAAACTGATGAAAGAGGAATTGAAGTAATATGTGATTTATTAATTAATTCAATGGTTACTTCTTCAAAAAATAATTTTGGTTTATTATTACATTCAGAAGGTTTAATTGAAAAATTACAAGCAACAATAGAAAAATTTATGAATGAAAAACAAGATGATAAAGTAACTTACTTAATAAAGTTACTTATTAAAATTAACGAAACTTTACTTAAGGATTTCGAAAATAAAGTTACTAAAAATTTTACTTTTGATGAAACCGAAAATGAAATTATTAATATTATTAGAAGCATTGATAGAGGAGGAAGTGCTTATGATACTCTAAATAATAAATCTGATCTTTCAGGAACTGGAATCAGTGTATTAAAAAAAAATCCTGAAAGATTAATTAAATTAACTGAAAAAACTGTTGATATTATTATTAATGATATTATGAAAGAAGATGAAGATAAAAAAGAAGAAATAATTATTAATGTTTTTTCAGATAAAAAAACTAGAAAATTCGGTGTTAAAAGTTTATATGAATGGGAATTATTAAGAACAATATTTGATTTATATGTAAATTTCTATGCTATAAATGAACAAAAAGAAAATATTGATATTATAATTAGAAAAATAGCAGAAAGTAAATTATTTTCCAAATTTATTAAACTATATTTTTATTATTCAATGAATAATATTTTCCAGAATAGAGTAAATGAAATAGTTTCAATTATAATAAATGAATATTCTCCAAGTGATTTAGTTAAAGCACTTTTTGAAATAGAAACTGATTTTTCAAATAATTTTATTGCTCTTTTAGTAAATGATATAAGAAATAATACTAAATTCTCATATGAACCTTCAAATAATAAAATGAATTCAGCATTAATGGCAACTAATTGTGATTTATTAAAGCAAATATCAAATTCAACAAATCCAATAATTTTAGAATTATTAGAAAAAGATAAAAATATAAAATTTTTCATTGATCATTTTGTAAATAAAATCTCTGAAAAATTTTCTAAAAAATTACTTTATGCTGATTTAGAAGAAAGTTCATCAAAAGTAGATTTTATGAATCCTTTATATGATAATTTTGATAACAAACCAATTGAATCAGAAACAAAATTTTCAAAGCATTCAATTAATGAAGAAATTAATTTATATTTCTTAGTATATGATAAATATTTAAAAGGAGAAGATTATTCAAGTTTATTAAAAGAAGAAGATGAAAAAGAAGAAGAAGAAAAGAAAAAAGAAAATGAAGAAGAAGATAATTTAAAAGATGAAAAAGAAGAAAAAGAAGAAAAAGAAGAAATTGAAGAAAGTCCTATATTTGATGCTAGAAATTCTGGTGTTCCTGAACCAGAAATTGAAAGTACTAATGAAGAAACAAGTGAAGAGTATAATGATTCTAATTATTGGAAAAGTAATTTAATTGATGAAGAACTTGAAAATGAAATCCTTAAGGATTTAGAATAAATTTAGTTCTATTTGTCTTATTATTAAAATATGTTTTTAATATTAAATTAATTTTATTAAAACCGAACATATATAATATTTTTTTTTCAATTATTGATTTATTTTTGCATTTGAAGTTAAAAGAATAATGATTTTAATATATATTAATTGAATATAAATGTCATCTGATGAGGAAGATCAATCTAATGATAATATAGATATTAAAGAATCTGAATTACAAAATGATGAAATTAATACACAATTAAATATAAATGAAAATATTAATGATAATAATTTTTCTTCTCAATTATATAATATTATACTTGACGATAATGGGTATCCTAATATAAAAAAAGGAGAAATTTATTGTGTTGATGTTAATACTGAAATAACTATTAAAGTTAATAGTAATTCTAAATTAAACAATGAAATTAATATTATATCAAATTGTAATAATGATTTTCCTAATTTAAATTTTATAGATGAATTAAAATTATATATTAATGATAATTTAAAAAAAGAAAATTTATCTGAAAAAGAAATTCCTTTCGATAAAATAGAAAAAAATAAAATTTCCCCTAACAACATAAAAGATAATTTCATTAATTTTAAAATAAATTTAAAAAAACCTGGAACTTTTATTTTTATGATATTATATAATTCAAAAGAATTAAATAAATATAAATTACTAAATCCATTTTACATTTTAGTAAATCCAATAATAGATTTAGGAAAAGATGAAAAAACAGGAAATATAATAAAAATCCCATTAAATAAAATTCAACTCCAAAGTGTTTTATCAAAAAATTTAGGTAAATTATCTAATTTTGAAAATTACTATAAAGAATTATCTCTTTTAAAATATAATTTTATTCACTTAACATCAATTCAAACTTTATCATCATCTGAAAATTTATTTTGTATAAAAGAACAGAATGAAATATCAGATTTATTCTTTGAAGAAAAGGAAAAATTATCAAAAGAAGAAAAAATATTAAAATTTAAAGAAAATATGAGTTTACTAAGAACAAATTATCATATAGGAAGTATAATAGATATTGTATTAAATCAAACATCAATAGAATCAAATTGGATATATGAAAATCCGGAATGTGGATATACATTAGATAATTGTCCTTGGTTAACAGTAGCTTATGAATTAGATAAATTATTAGTAAATTATTCAAATTTATTTTTTGATAAAAAAGTTTGTCAAAGTGCTCCTTATTTAAATAATGAAGAAGATTTAAAAGAAGTAATTGAAGAAATGAGGAAAAGAGTTTTAAGAGAGAATTTCGAAGAATTTTTTTTAATTCAAATAGAAGATTATATATCTAAATTCCAAGAATTTTATCAAAATTTAGAAAAAGATCAATCATATGGAATTAAGAGAAATTATTTATTTAATGAATTAGAAAAAAATTTCAATATTCAAACTAATGAAGAAGGAAGATTAATCTTAAATGATGAAACTTTATATGATTTAATATCATTTAATTGTACAAATCATGGTGAAAGTAGATTTGGAATTAAAGTTAATGTAGAATTTGTTTCAATGTTACTTTTAGAATCTTATAGAGATATTAAAAACAATTCTTATCCAAATGAGTTTAACTTTTTAAAAGAAGCTAAAAAATTTATTAATAAAATTAATGAATATTGGACTGAAAAAGTTTCAGAAATGTTAAAAATTGCTTTATTAAATGTTAAGGAATTTATTAGATATGAATTTATTGAATTAAAAAGAACCGGGATAAGAAGGAAATTAGTAGATAATTATTTTCATGTAATTGATCCTAATGATAAAAAAAAAATATTTTTATGTAATGGGTTTATTATGCAAAGTGAAGATCCTAAAAATCCTTTTCCAGATTATACTAAAGAAGGAACTTGGTATTTATTTAAAAGAAAAGTAATAGTTTGGAATGATTCATTGAAATTAAATTATGGTGAAAATATTGAAAAAACTCCTAAATTTTTAATGGAATATTTGTCAAATTATATTAATGATATGGCAAAAATATTCGATGGATTATATATTGATAATATTATTGCTCTTCCTAAATTTATTTTAAGGTATTTTATTCATGAAGCAAGGAAAATAAATGAAAATTTAATTATAATCACTCAATTACCTGAAAATAATAATGAAATAGAGTCAGAATATATAAATGATTGTGGAATAAATTTATTTGCAAAAGAAATGATATGGTGTTCAAATCCAATAGAAATAATATCAAATATATCAAATTTCAGTAAAATAAAGCAAAAACAAAATAATAATAATAATGATAATACAATAAATACAAATGTATTAAATAATCAAATTAATATTTTAAAACCACAAAATCCCCCAACATTATTATATGATATAAGTCTAGACAACCAAAGTTTTTATGAACAATATAATAATTTATCATTAAATTTATCAATAATGGCATGTATAGGATTATTAAATTGTGCAATTGGAAGTACAAGAGGATATGATCAATTATTTCCTTTTCAACCAAGTGTAGTAAAAGAAAATAGAAATTATATATTTGATAAAAATTTTGAAAATTTATTAGAAGATATTAAAAGAAGATTACAACAAGCAAATAAAATAAAAGAAATATTTTTTGAATTTCATCCAAGAAATTCAGAAAATCCAAATACAAAAACAGTTAAATTAGCATTAAGTTCTCATGGATGGAAACCAGATATTCCTTTAACAAGAATAAATGATAATTTATTTACAGTAAGATTAAAATTACCTCAAGGAAAATATCATTATAGATATTTATTAGATGGAAATATATGGACATATGATTCAAGTCAACCAATGGAATTTGATGTAAATAAAAGAATAATAAATGTATTAGATTTAACAACAGATACTAAAATATTATCAAGTGATATTAAATTATTAAGAAGAGATATAAATTTAATAAGAAATTCATTAAGAAATTCAAAAACTGAAGTTTATGTTCAAAATGATAAAGATTTAATTTGTGTAATAAGAATGATAATAGATGGTAAAAAAATAAAATTAAGTATTGATTCATCATCAAGTAAAAGTTCCTATGATATAGGAGATAGAGATTATAATAGAAATATAGATAATTTTTATAGTATGGATCAATTATCTCTTGCTGAAAGTTATAAAAAAAATTTACAAAATGAAATATATGATGAAAATATTATTTATGAAGGTTATGCTATTATTTGTAGACCTGGATATGATAAAAATGATGGTAATTCAATTAATGCTAAAATTATTATTCCAGGTGAAATAAGTGATTTCATTTGTGGTTGTTATATGAATGTTGATGATTTTGAAATTAATGATTTTTTAGGAGATGATATATTAAAAGGTGTTAAAGGTAATGTTTATTATTCTAAAGATGCTAAATTTTTATCTTCTATTTCTAATGTTATTTTCCAAGGAGGAAATACACTTATTGATTTTCATTCTATTTTACCTAATACTGTTATTATTCTTAAAGTATCTTGTGGGAAAAATAATTTAAATTCTTATTATTGAATTATTTATTAATTATTTAATCATAAAATTTAATAAAAGTATATAAAGGGAAATTTAATTGTTTTTTTAAATTTTATTAAAATTGTATTGAGTGAAAAATGAATGGAAATGATGAGGATGAATTCAATTATAATAATAAATGTGTTTCTATTGGTTTTTTTCAAAATGTTATTAATGATTTGAAAAGGCAACTTGAAAATAAAAAAAGACAATATGATACTTTAGTTAAAGAATTAAATTCAATTGGAAATAATTATTTAAATTTAAGTGAAAATAAATTAAAATTACTTGAAGAAAATTCCAACACTAAAAGTCAAATGATTTTTTTAAAAAATGAAATTAATATGAAAAGAAAATATTTAGATGGTATTCTTTCTTCATTAGATAATCAAGACCAATTAAATTTAAATTCTAATGATAATAATAATAATAAAAGAATTATGATTTTACTTAATGAACTACAAAAATCCATTATAGAAAATAATGAATTAATGGAAAGAAAAAAGAATAAAGTTGATTTTGTAAATTATATTGAATTACCTAAAGATATAAACAATAATTTATCTTTAATAATAAAATAAATATTTTTTTTAACCAATTTTATAATATAATAATATATAAATTATTTCCTTACTTTTTTACAAGATTCACAAATATTTGTATATTCATTTTTTGTACCACAATTTCTGCAAAACCAAATATTACTTTGATAATTATTAAAATTATTTGAATTATTATAACTTGTATTTTTATTTCCATTATTATTATTAGAATCATTATTACAATCTAAGAGATAAAAATTTTCGTCTTGATTATCCATTTTGGATTCTTCTCTATAACAACACCAACATTTAGTACTTGAATTTAAATTTCTTTTTTTACAAAAAGAACAATACCAATAATTATAATCATCATTTGAATTTATATAATCAATATTATTAATGAAATAATCTCTTTGATTTAAATTCATTTGTTGACATCTTTTTATTAGTTCATTAAATTCTTCGCTTTGAAAAACATCTTCATTATTAATTTCATTATTAGAAGTATAATTTGAATAAAATAAAATAATAGGATGATAATGATTATTAAGTAAATAATAAACTAAATTTTTATAAGATTTAAATTCATTTTTCTTATCATCATCAATAAAATACCAAATATTTCCTTTATTAATAGCACAAGTATAATGATTATTATAATATAAAATAATAGAATATAAATAATATTTTTTATTTAAATAACTATAACCTTCTTCAAAAGAAAATAAATTTCCATTAAAATCAAAAAGAGAAATTAAATTAAAAACTTTACAAACATCATCTAAATTTGGTTGTTGATTATTCCAAGTTAAATTAATAACAAAATAAGGATTATAATAATCACATTGAAAAATTTCTCTTTTAATTTCGGGTTTTTGACAATAACATCCTTCAATATTAATTTTTTGTTCTATTGTTCTACCAATAATTTTAGCATTTGAAAATAATTGATTTTTATATGAATCACTTGTTTTTCCTTTTATAATATTTAAAATTTCTGTGATAAAAATTTCATAAATAAAATAATTAGAATCATAAATTGTTGATTTTTCTTTATTACATTTAGAACAATATATTTTGTCTTTTATTTTAATAGAAAAAAATTCATGTGAAATACAATTATTACAATAAAATAAACTCGGAGCTTCATTATCTAATTCAATATTTTGATCATGTAAATGAATATAATTAAATATTTGATTTAAAACTTCAACTGGATCACCAAAATTTCCTTTTTTTAATTCTTTAGAATAATTTGACAAAGATAATCTAAAGTTTGATATATCTAAAGAATGGTCTGAAGGTGATTCTTGAATTTGTTTATAATGATTAAATGAACATTGTAATCTAAATATTGGATTTAATATTATTGATTGATCCTCTTTATTAAAAGGAATTTTTAATATTTTTTCCTTAAATTTATCGGTGTGGTATAATGATTGAATTACCACATTTATAAAACAGTTGTTTGCACCTTTTGGATTTAATAAGGATACTATTTCTCTATATTTTATTTTTTTTTGAGGAATTTTATAATTATTTCTCATGTTAAAATTTCTATTGTCCATAATTGTTTATTTAAAATTGAATTTTTTAATATTTAATATTTTTTAACTTTAAATTAGATATTAATAATTTTTTATTATTATAAATAGTAATTATAATAATTCGAAAATTATTATTATTATTATCATAACTTATAGCGTTAGAAAAAATCTTATTATAAAGTATATCTTCCCATAATAATTAATAATTTAATATCAAATCAATTATATTTTATTTTTTAAATCATTTATAATATTATATATATTTCAATAAAATAATTGAATTATAATTTTCTTTCGTTAAATCAATATAATTATCTTTTAATTCTATTTTTATTGTTTGAAAAAAAAGTAAATGTTTTATTATTGAATAAATATTCTGATATGACATATTTTTTTTATAATGAAAAAGCAATCTTGTCGGTAAAGATTCCAATTCTATAAAGAATTAGTCATTTATTCTTAATTTATTATTGATTAATAATAATATTTTATTTTTCAATTTAAATTTACTTATTTTTTTTTATTATTTAATATTTTTTTTTGAATAAATAAATAATTCATTGATTTAAAATTGAATATGAAAAAAATAATAAATAATAAATGTTTAAATCAGATACTGAAAATAATGTCGAAAAAAAGAAAAGAAAAAAAGAGAACGAAAATAAAAAATATAATATAATTAATGAATTAGAACCAATAGATATATTTAATCAAATGATAAATATTATTTTGAAAAAAGTTAAATCTTCATATAAAGCAAATTCTTCTTATTCTAATATAAGAATATTTGGGATAAACGTGATTAAAAGTATATGTAAAAAATTTAATATAAATGATAAGATTTATTTTTCTAGTATTAATTTATTGGATGAATTATATATATATAAACAATTTACAGAAGATGTTCAAAAAATTTCTTTTGTATGTTTAATTCTTACAATTAAATTTCTAGAAAATGAAGATTGTTCTATTAAAATAGTTGATGAAATTATTAAAAATAATCAAATAACCTTTTATTCTTTTTTTGAAAGTAAAATCATAGAAATTATGGATTATGATTTTATATTATATTCAACTTATGATATTCTTTCTTTTTTATTAGAAAACGGTATAATTTTTTCTCCTGAAAAGGAGTATTTACGTAAATATAATTTTGATGTAAAGAAAGTTCATTTAAATTGTTTTAAACATTTAAATTTTTTAGTTGAAAAAAAATTTTTTATCAAATTTCATCCAATAGAAATCGCCTTTTCCATTATTTCTATTAATAGAGAAATATATGGTTTAAGTGATATTCATATTCTCTTTGAAAGAATTTATCATTTTCAATTTGATAATTATACAAAGTGTTTAGAATATATTAAATCTAAAATTAAATTTAAAAGAGTTATTCATCCATCCATGTAATAAGTATCATAATTTAGTATATAAATATGTAATAATACAATGAACAACAGAAATAATATAAAATTAGGTAATGTTCATTTTGTAATGAATTATATATTTAATAACATTTATATTCGTTATTATACATTTTTTAAAGTATAAAAGTATATAATGTTATTAATATTATGATTCATAACATCTTTTAAATTAAATATTATATTTTATTTATTTATATTATAAATAAAATGGTATTATGATCTTGATTTAAAAATAAATTCAAATATATATTTTTTATATTAAATATTTAATTAATATTTTATAAGGAAGAAATGGAACAAATAAGATTTCAATTAATATTTTATTTAATGATTTGAACTGACATTCTCTTTATTTTTTTACTTCTTCACCTATAACTATTATTTTCATTTTCACAAATAAAATTTTATTTTAGAAATAAAAAGACATAGATAAATTATTTAAGTAAATAATAATAACAACATTAACATTAAATTTTTCTTTCTTTTTTAATACTCTTTAATTCACTATTTAAATAATTTTCTAATAAAAATCTTGTGTTCAAAAATAGTAAATTTATTATTATTTTTGTATGTAATATAATTTATTTTTTTTAAGAGGAAAAAAATTAAAAATAAAATAAATATTTAATATTTATTTTATTAATTTTTTGTTGATTAATATAATCTTAAATAAGTGATTTTTTGGAGAAAAATATTTTTCCTCTATTATTTTTATATATTAATGTCTCAGGTAAATTCTCCTAAAAAAATTAATAATAATAATAATAACAATAATAATGTTTATATTACTCAATTGGCTGTTTTAAGGAATGTAATAATTGATGAAAGAAAAAAAAAGGAAGATTTAGAAAAAAAAGTATTAAAATTAGAAGAAGAAAAAACTTTAATTCAAAAGGAAAATGAGAATATGAAAGAAGATAATATAATGAAAGGAGAATTAATTGAAAAATTAAAAATAGAGCTTAGAAATTATAGAAATAAAAATAAAGGTGTTCAAAAATTTTTTTCAAATTTATTTGAAGAAGAAGAAATTCATGCAGAAGAAAAACAAAAAAAAGAAATTATAGAAGATAAAATAAGTTATTTAGAAAAAGAAAATGAAGATTTAAAAAATAAAATTTCAATAATTGAAAGTGAAAAAAAAACAATAAATAATGAATTAAATAAACAAATTGGAGAATTTGATAAATTTAAAAATGAATATGAAAAAAAATTATCTGAAGTTAATAATAATTATATTGAAAAAATAATGAATTTAGAAAAAGAAATAAATGAAAAAAAAAATACAATAAATCAATTTTCAGAAAGAAATAATTATTTTACTAATTATACAAAAACTTTTGACTCTCAAAAATTAAATTTAGAAAATGAAATAAGTAAATTAAAAACGGAATTAAATGAATTAAAAGAATCAAATAATAATAAAGATAAAACAATATCTGATTTAGTTAAAGATCAACAAAATTTATTAATTCAAATAGAAGAAGCAAATAAAGATAAAGAAGATTTTAAAATGTTAATAGAACAATATAAACTTTTAATTCAAGAATTAACTCCTTTAAATATTAATCATATTTTTATTGGTTATATTTTACCAAAATATGAAGATGAAAAAAGAAAAATAATTAATCTTAATTTTGGTAAAGTTCAAGGAGGTTTGTGTTTAAAAATTGAAAATGATAAAGAAATTATTTTAAATAAAAATAATATCAAAGATATGATTATTGATAAACAATTGTCTGATAGAATTACAATTATATTTAGTAATGAAAAAGAAATTATTTGTCAATTTTCTTCTAAAGAATGTAAGTTTATTAAACAATTCTTTATTGATTTCAAAAATCAACCTACTATTGTTGAAAAAGCTTTAATGAAAATGTCTTTTGGAGATTTTCTTTATAATTAATTATTCTAAATTTCTTATTATCTAATATATAGAATTATTATTTATAAATATAAAAAAGCAATATTTTGTGTTATTCTTCATTTTTTTAATTTGTTACAATAAATTAGATTATTTGTGAAATGCAAAAACTTATACAATATAATGGAACAAAATATTTATCTTAAAAAATTTTCAAAATTAAATAATATATAAAATTATGTTTTAAAGTATGAATAATCTATAATAATTCATCTTCTAAAAAAAGATAAGGAATATTAGGATAAAAGGACTATGAATAGGTTCAAAATAATACAAAGAAATTTCAATTGGGCTTTAAATTATATATTTTATTAGATTTATTTCTTTCCAATTATTTCTGCTTTCATTTATTTTCTCTGTTTCCTTTATAAGGTAAATTCATATTTGAATATTTTTTTAGTATTTTTTTTTATGAATTAATTTAAGTTTTTGAATATTTATTTTTTTTCTATTAAATCAATTAAAAATTGTTATTAAGTCTGATATATTATTGTAATCAACTGAATTGATTGTAATTTTTCATTTCTATATATTTAGTCTAATATATAAAATGAAGATAACCATTGAGATAAATTAATATATTCTCTTTTATTAAAAAATATAATATTATTCCAAATTTGAAATTGTCTGATTTTGATAAATTTTTTTGAAAAGAATTTGATATTATTTCAAAAGATTTGTTTATCTGATATTATGTAAAATAATGTTATGTACTAACTTTATAATAACATTTTTTTAATATATTTAAATTTATTAATAATTTTAAATTAAATATATTGTTTAATTTCTTATTCAATATTTCCTTGCATTATTTCTTTTAAAAGATTAAATTTATATTTTTTAAAATTGTTCTCATCAATTAATAATTGATTTGTTATTATTTTTTCATTATTTTTATAATTACTTTTTGTTAATCTAAAATTACTTTTCTTTAAATTATTATATTTTTTTGAAGGTGAATTAAAATGATTTAAATCAGAACTTAAAGAATTATAATCAAATTTTTTAATATTATTACTATGAATATTATTTATTCCTTTAGAATGATTTAAATTATTATTATTATTTTTAAAACTAAAATTTCGACTTTTATTCCTATCACTAACATTACTATAACTAATTTTACTTAATTGAACACCAACATTAATTCCTTTGATTTTCATATTATCTTTATTAACATTATTATCAGTATTTTTTTTAAAATTCTTTTTGTTAAAAGCAGATTTAACTCGCCTACTTGTAAAACCTCTTTTAATACCTTTATTAGTTTTAAAAGAATTAACTTCTGGATTTGATTGAATATTTTTATGAGAAATTTTATAAATAAATTGATTTTCAGTTAATCCATCATATTCACCATAATCTTTTCCTTCACTAATAATTAATCTTTCATTTGAATTTTCTGGTTTTTGAATTGCCCTTTCAACATAAAGAAAAGGAATATTTGAATATATATTTGCTTCATGTGAATCTTGAAACATTTCATTAAAAATTACTTTATTTCTATCAGATATTAATTTATTATATTTATAATATTCATTTAATTTACTATTTGTTAGAAAAAAATTTTGATTTAATGTTTGACTCATTTTCTCTTTTTTTTCTGTTGTTGGTGTCATAGGAAATGATATATTTTTTATTTGTAAAGGATTATTTATTTTACTGTTTAATTTTGATAAATATGTTCTTTTATATTGTAAATTATAATTATCATCAAAGGGTTCTAAATTATTTTCTTCAAAATCTATTGTTTTCACAAATTTTGGTTTTTTTCTAAAAAAAGTTTTAGAATTTTTAATGTCTATATATCCTCGAAATATTTTATGTTTTAAAAGACTAACTAATTTTTTATTATTTATTTGATCTTTTGTTAAAGAATTTTTATTTCTTGTTTTCTTATTTGAATACATTATTGATTTTTATATTGTTTAAAAATAATAAAACTTTTAAATTAAATGCTTTTTTGAAAATTATTTAAAACATTTTACAATAAAATTTAATGGATTCAGTTGAAACTCTTTTTGGAAAAATAACAAAGTTAAAAAATGATCAAAAGCAATTAGAAGAACAATTATCAAATTTAAAATTAGAAATTAATAAAAAGAAAATTGAAGAATTAAATAATTATTGGTCAAAAGAGGAAAAAAAAGATGAAAATATAAGTGAAAAATTAAAAGAATTAAAAATAAAAATAAACAATCAATTAGTCTTAAAAACAGTAGAACATACATTTCAATATATTCCTTTAGATAATTCATATACAAGAGTTTTTATAAGTGGAGATTTTAATAATTGGGATATGACTGAAATGTTAAGAGATTATTCAAAAAAGGAAATTATATTTATATATAAAGTTAATTTAGATAAAGGATTTGAATATGCTTATTGTTTTTATTCTAATGGTGAAAGATTAATTGATTTTAATCAACCTGAAAAAAAAATTGCTTATAAAGATAATCAAGAATATAATTATATTAATATTCCTAATGATGAAGGTAATTTTATTCAATTTAATCAAATTAAAATTTCTCAAGGTAATGATGCTAAAAAATCTTCTGAAAGCCTTATTAATATTAAAGGAGATGAAAATGAATTTATTAATAATGTTTTTCAATTAAATGAATTAATATATCAAAAAAAAATAGAAATAATGACCAATAAAACTAAATATTCAAATGAGATTATTTCAAAATATAATTCATCAAAACAAGAATCAAAAGATGAAATAAATAATATATATAATACCTTCATGTTAAAGTTTCAAAATAGAATAATAGTATATGAAAATGAAAATTATTTAATAGTAGATTTAAATATGAGAGATAGAACAATAAAAGTAATTAGATTATATGATCCAAATGGAATAAAAGTAGATATTAAAAAGCAATTCACTTTCCGTTTATACACTCAAATTCCATTAAAAAGTATATTTCATTCTTCATATATATTATCAAAAAATGCAAGTGATATAATATTAAAAGGCCATGAAACTGATAAATCAAACTATATAAAAATATTATATCAACTTCAACAGGATATATATAATCCAAGAGAAAAGGATTTAATTCCATATAGAATAGAACCTCCAAATGTAAATATAAATGAATATGATTTAGAAATTCAAGATAATTTAATTAGAAATGTTAAACATAGACAAACTTATTCTTTTGTTACTTTTGAATCTGTTAATGTAGGAGATGGTCAAAAAGCAGGTTTAGTTGCAAATGATACAATTAAAGTATATACTACATTATATAATAAAGATATATTAAATATATTACATATTCATTTAAATGATACTAGCCAAGAAATAACAATTGATTCAGAATTTTTAGAAAATAATGAAAATATACTAAATCATAAAATTTTCACAACTGATTCAACAGGAAGAAGATTATCATATAAATTAATATTTAAACAATATAAATTAATAAAAATATATTATTGTATGTCTATAAATTTTATAGATGAACCTCCTTTTCAAGAAATAAGATTTTCTCCAAATGGATATGTAAAAATATTAAAAGGAGAGTTTAAAAATTATTATGGAAAAATAAAGGAATTTCCAATAGGAATGTTAGCAAGAAAAGATAATGAAGAAACAGAATTAAAAAAAATGAAAAGTTTTGGAGAAAAAAAAGAAGGATATTGTGGTGATAGACATTTAGATGGTTTACCTGGATTTGTATTAATTGAAATTATGTTTTATCCTGGAGATGAAATTAAAGAAGTAAAAGATTATATTCAAAGATCTCTTCCTGTTTGTTATTTAATTCCTTTAAGTCCTAAAGAAGAAATTAGATTTGAAAAAAGTATTGTTATTCAAAATAATAATGAAGTTATGAAAATTTATAATTCTGCTAAGGATTTAGAAAAATATCTTCTTCAACAAAAATTATTAGAACAATTAGATTTAAATAAAACTAAAGAAATTTTATCAGAAGCGGAAAATATTCATGATAATTTTAAAAATTTAGATGATGAATTAATGGATAAAATTAAATATGCTATTGATATTAAAAGTAAAATTATTCCTATTTTACAACAAAGAATTAGATTATTAGTTTTTAGTTCAAAAAAATAAAATAAAAATAAATTAATTAATTAAAATAGACATATTATATAGAATAATTAAAAAAAATTAAAAAAATTATAAAATGAATAAAAATCAAGAAATTATAATAATCAAAAGGAATTTAGAAAGTAAAAATAACAAAATAAGTAATAATATTCCTCTTGTTTAAGATAAATGTTGATTGATAATATAATTCCAAATTCATTAAGATAAATAATAATAATAATAAAAAATCCTTAAGTGAAAATAATAATATATATAAAGATGGATTTGATAATTTTTTAAGTTGAGAATATAAATAAAAATTAGATATATTATTTTTTTATATGAGTATAAAAATCATGAAATATTTAAATTAATATTATATGTCTTTAGTTTAATAATGTCATAATTTTTTATTTTTTATTATTTGAAAAAATAGTTGATATCTATTTTATTTTCATCAATATCATCCTCTGTTTGTGATTCTGATTCTGATTCAGTTTGTTCATTTTTCTTTTCTAAAGTTTCTTTTTTTAAATTTTTATCTTTTTTATTTATTGAAAATATCTCTTTTGATTTATTTTTTTCTTTTATTTTTACTTCTTTATTTTCTTTGTTATTAAAATTGTTTTTATTTTTTCTTTTATTAATTTTGTTTAGTTTGTTATTATTATTATAATAATTATTATTATTAATGGTTATAAAAAATTCCTTATATAAAAATGTATTTTTTATTTGAGTATATTTTCTAATTAAAACATTTTCTTTATTTCTTTGTTTTATATTATTTTGACAAATATCTTTCCAAAAATTAATAAAACTATTATTTCCATCTTTGTTTAATTTTAATAAATAATAAATTGTTGTAAAAGCAGTGAAAAATTTGTTTTTTAAATTTAATGAACTCTTTTTATTGTGTTTTAAAATAATTTGCTTTTTTAATTCAGTTCTATTATTATTTGAAATCTTTTTTAAATAATATAAATATATTTTTTCTGATAAATAATATTTTTGAAAGTAATTAAAACAACATAAAATTGTATTTAATTTATTTTTAACTAATTTTTGTACAGAATTATTATTTAATAAATTTTTAAATAATTTTTTGTCTTCTTCTAAGATACATTTTTTATTAATATCTACAATTAAATCTATATTTAAAAATTGTTTAAAAAGATTATTTTTATTAATATTACTTTTTAAGATGATATTTTGATAATGTTTAATTAAATTTAATATATAATTATTATTTTCCTTATTATAAGTCCTTATAATAATTTCCTTAAATAAAATTAAGATACTACTTTTGTTAACATTAATTTTACATAATTCACATAATTCATTATTTAAACATTTATCTAAAAGAGATTCATTTTTTTGTTTAATAATACAATTTTCTATCATTTTTTTTATTATTTTCTTATTTTCAATAAATAAATAAAAAGAATCTTTTTCAAAAATTTGATTTATAAAATTAATTGGCGAATAAGTTTTTGAATTTATATTATTAATAAGATTTTCATTAATTATATTTAAATCAGTAACTAAAAAATTTTTTTTATTTTTCATTTTTTTGGTAGAAGTCTCTTTTAGAATATAAGATATTTCCTCTTTATAATTTGATATTATTTCATTGAATTCATTTTTATTAATTCTACTACCTTTATTAAGGACTCTATGATTTTCATATTCATTTTTGGTTAATAATCTCTTTTTTTGAATAAATTTTTCTTTTTTTTTATATTCTTTTTCTATTTCGATAATTCTATTTTTTGATTTATTTATACTAATATTAGACATTTTATTTGAGGACGTTTGCCTAATATTAAATTTTTTTTATTATTTTTTATCTTTTATTATTTACTCTATTTATTTTTGTTAATAATTAAATTTTAGGATTGAATAAATCCAAAATTTTAATTTTTATTTTAAAAATGTTTAACATACATTTTTAAGTCTTAATTTATTTTTCCTTTTTATTAATAATACTTTTGAAAAATATAATGTTTTTGTATTTTAAATTCACACCCCATGTCTTATTTATAAGTATATTTTTTTAATTAATTTTAAATATTTAAAATTAAAATTTAAATATTATTTTACCCTTATTACCCCTTTGTTCTTTTCTTTATTTTGCCCAAACCTTTTTTCCTAATTCTTTTTATTTTTTTTAAATTTTCCTTTTTTATCTTCGTTTTTTTTTTTTATCATATTTTAAAAAAAAAATAATTAACATATTTTTGCTTGTTTTCAAAACTTTAAAAAAGAATCAAAATATTAAAGCAAGTGCTAAAACTTCAGCCTTAAAGAATAGAAAATGTTGGAGAAGTTTCATAAGTATTTGTCCATTAATTATGGAGTAAACAGAGATTTATTAAAAAATGAAAATTTCTGTTTACTCCATAATTAATGGACAAATACGTATGAAACTTTTCCAGTATTTTCTATTCTATAAGGAGAGTTTCAATCTAAAATATTTTTTGTAAACACCCAATACTTTTTGAAATAAGGGTGTTTTAGGTATGTAAATGGAGAAATAAAAAATAATAAATTTAAATAGTAATTTAAAAAATGAGAAGAAGGAATAGCAGTGGAAGATTTATATCAAATGAATATGATGACAAAAGAAAATAATCAAATCAAAAGTGTTCTAAACATGAAATTAATCAAATTTTTATTATTAATTTTAATGATTTTCTTCTTTTTAAGTCCTTGGATGTTTATTTTCCTTAAGAAAAAATTGTTCTCCAATATTGGAAATTCAATTCAAAATTTTTTGAAGGAAGTTTCTCAACTTGTTCTTGTCCTTTAGAATCCAACAAGGGTAATAGTATTTTTAAAGATATATAATTTAATAAAAAAATGAAAAATTTTTGTTAAAAAATATAAGATAAAGAAATTTTTAATCATTTTTTAATTCTTCTAATAATTTATCTAATTGATGTTCTACAATAAAAATATTAATTGAGTCTTCATGATTATTATTATTCCTAATTTTAAAGACAATCAAAATTACATAAATAACCAAAATTCCAATGAATATGCTTATTACAATCAACAATCTAAAAAGCCCAAATGCAATTGGATGTTGATAATATTTATTATTAAAAAAGTTGAAAATTTCAATGATTATCATTATGGAAAATAAAAAGAGCATTATTTATATTTTCATTTTATTTATTAAATTTAAATTTTTTAAAATTAATAAAGAAGTAATGTTTAAGAAAATGTATTTGATATTCAAAATAATAATATTTTTTATAAATTTATATGATTTTTTCAAGTTGTATCAATTATTTATAATATTCTTAAACTTTCTTAAAATGAGTTCAAATTTATTCAAACAATTTTTGATTGAAAATGCAAAATGGGTTTTCCAAAAAAAATTTAATAAATTCAATGAAAAAAAGAATAGAATAAAAAGAAAAATTAAAATAAAAAGGGAAAATTCTTAAATGTTTTATTTAATTTATCATAAATAAATATTTTAATTATTATTACTAAATCTCAATCTTTAATATTATTATTTGTTATTTTTTCTCGAATTAATTCTTTAAATTTGATTTTAAAATTGTTTCAAGTTTTAGTTTTTGATTTATCCATTAAATTTTTTATGCAATTATGATTATTATCATTCTCAGTATTATTATATCTTGAGTGAATTGATTTTTAGAGATTTAATTACAGTTTTTCCAATTCAAAAATAATTAAACCAATTATAAAAGAAGAAGTTAAACCAACTAAGGAAGGAGAAGTTAAAACAATTGAAAAAGAAAAAGTGAAACCAA